>NQII01000312.1:779429-804969 GCA_002778355.1 Clitarchus hookeri | reverse complement strand
CCAAACCTTCAGAAACCAGGACACGTGTTTTGAAAGGCATTGTTCTGCGTTCTACCACTCCACCCCCCTCTCCTCCTCCCCGCCACAAGGCGCCACGTGCCAACAATTAAGACTGAAGGCTGGCAAGCATAAAAACCCCGTTTCTAGAGTAGTGGGAAACAGTTGATTTTCACCACGCCGAGGGAAGAGTTGCGGCAAGGAATCGCGAGAAGACGTGAGCACGAGTCCGAACCGCAGTCCCGGGAGACGGCAGCACCTTCGGACCTTCTTCCAAGGCCTACCACTTCGCCAGAGCTCAATCCCAGATGACAGCCTACCAACACTCACTGCTGAGTTAAGTATAAAAATCGTCGCCCAGAGAAGCCCCACTCAACCACGAAGTCGCCCAGTGAATACGAGTAGTCAAATTAGGTACCACACCTCGGAAGGGCTGATGTATGTAGTACTTGTGTAAACTCCAGACAATATATTCGTCCTTAACAAATTAAACAGTAAAAGGCTTCATTATTACAATACCCTCAACCTCCAAGCACATTATAGTCTGTGCCTGCGGGTATTAACCACGACACTATAAGCCACACTGTCTTCCACAGTGGCGGTATAGCGTCAAACTTACCATTTGTTATCGTATACGATTGTTGCTATTCACAATAAGATGATACCTTTTAGTATAGGAAAAAACAAATTATGTACGGACAAAACAAAACTGTGTGCCAGTAAAACCCGGGCCAGTATTATTTGGCAAAATTGTAATAATCATATGTTCATACTAACCTGCTCAAATTTTACATGAACATTTGAAATTTGATTATATTGTCAATTTTTAAGTGCAGATTAATCTAGTTGGGGGCTTTTTGAATTATGAACAGTAACGTGACCCATACATTACAGCAGAAATTGTAGTGAAATACGATAAATTTTTTTGTTTATTTACGATATATCATAGAAGACTTATGATAATGTTGTTGTACGTTATTATTTGAGCAGTGAACTCTGTTTTGATTGCAAGCAGTGTGTTATTTTCTGAAGTATGAGTAATAACCCGAGCACGCGTGACCCGGCCGCTATTACATCAATTCATGGGAGACAAAGCATCAACACCGGGTCCTGTTTACACATAAGTTAATGTAACCTTGAGTATTAATAGAACGAAACAGCAATTTTTTTCATCTTTCTCTATCTGTCTGTGCACGCATCACACAAAAACTAATAAACAGATTTTTATGAAACTTAGTGTAGTGGGATCTTATGTCCTAGATCAGGATCTGGGTTACTTTTTATCCCAAAAGTTTACATAGTTCCAGAGAAATCATCACAAAGTCCACATGGCGACTTCACAGAAAAACTACTTTACTTATTTCAGTTAAATTTAGGGCACTAATAGTTTTTGTCTTGGATTAATATCCCGATATAATAAATAGTTTTTTAAAGTGCTTATTAACATCTCCGATTTTGTGCCAGTAGGCTTATGGGGGACGGCCTGTCAGCTAACTTGACCTAAGGAAAACATAAAACACCCATGATAGGACTCGATCCAACAATCCCTATGATACGAGGTAGTCACGCTATCACTACACCACCTGGGTAGGCACGTTACATAGTTCCCGGAGTAATCATCTTGAGGGAAAGTTCACGCCAGCGACATTGGTCAAAACATGCAGTACTGATTTCAGTGAATTTATTGTAGCATTAACTCAGCAGTGTTGTCTTTCCTTCTATGGTTGTTAAACTGAGTTAATAACCAAAACCACCATTGTCTTTACTGAGATGAATGAGGTTTGAATGCTATAAAATTATGCCTTAGAGGAAAAGATCTGATTTTTGTCAGTATTAAAATTATGAGTGCCTAGCATTTTGTGGTTTTTTAATTTTGAAATTGTTTTAACCCTACCAAACGTGTTCGTCAATACGTTAATGATACAATACAGTAACTACAGATATTATAAAGTCAATGGGAATGAAGTCACGTACACATCTATTAGATTTTAAAGTTAGCTGAAATTAATGTTCCAGCCATCTGAAAATCAAGTAAAATAAATATTTTTCATGCCACTTAAGAATGTTTTAATGCTTTTAAAAAAAATAACAACGAAGCTATTTTATGAATTTTATAGATAACCTTTACAAAAAAACGCGTAATAGTTAAATTTGTGGATAAAAGAAATGCTTATAACAATATTATTATTTCTACATACGTAACAATATAAAGTAAATCCAACTCTGTAAATTATTCTTACGGTATAATGTAATGGTTGAACCCAGATGAAGGAAATATTTCTAGTGTATGTTTTTAAACAGTTTGTTTAAACACGGTTGATCTTACCGCACCACGACTACAGTATTGTCTGATGTGAATGAACACTGCGCAGCTTCTCACCTCCAGTTCATTATAAGTGTACTGTCTGTTCCCAATTTATATTTGCATTTTTTAAAATTATTTCTTTACAATGTTTGTATATTTTAGTAATATCGGAAAACACTTTTGAAGTGGTGTTACAAAAAACCACTTGATATTTTAATAGTGGGTAGGGCAGCGATCTCATATTGCAACAAATGTGTAACAGGATTATATCTAAGNATATATATATATATAAACATATATATTTACAAATAAAAACTACTACACTTTTCTATTTTAAAAAGTGATTAAGAATTTTAGTATCCTTTACAGTTGTTGGCATTTTACAAAGATTAAGTTAGGACCAGTTAAACAGTATCTTGTAAAAACAGCCCCAAGTGGTGTATCAATTGGTATGTACTACAGGGAATAAAAAAAAAATCTGTTTAAGAATGTCTGTACCAATTTTAAAAAAACACTTCAAATTACCATGTAAAATGGAGAAATCACCAAAATCAAGACTGCAAATATGTTCTCTACAATTTAAAATTTACTTATTTAATGTCTTTAATATATATTTGCTTCTGTCTTGAACTTTTTTGGTAATTCTTATCTTTCAGGCACGTCAAAATGCACCGACAGTCACGCCAGTAATTTTGGACACAGACCATTTACTCGCAGGATCATCTACAAACTCCAGTTGGAGTGTGAGTGGGCTCTTACTCAGTCCACAGGATTATAGGTGGGACCAAGCAAGATATTTAGACAAACAGAGAATGTTCCTTCGTAAAATATTTCTCAACCAAATGAACTACTTCAGTGTATCTTGGGTTGTAGAAATGAAGTACGGAACAAAAGCAGAATGTGTGTTACATTGGATTTTAATTCTGGCTGTCTTCCCTTGTTTGGCAAAATTGAATTAATTGTTTTCAATGAAAACAAACAAGTTTTTCTGATTGTTAACAAATTCAAAGCTTTTGTGTACAGTGAACACTTTCGTCAATATGAAGTGTTGGAACCTAATGGATATATGTATTTTCAACTCGGTAACCTTCCACACCACAGTAACATAAATTATTGTCGAGTTGGTGGCAATGGAAAAAAATATAACTCTTTGAGTAAAAACTTTTTTTTTTATAAAATGTAACACGCTGATAATGCTCATAAACATGTGTGTGCATATGTTTCCTTTGTTGGTGTGATTCCAAGTCCTGATTTATATTTTAAATATTCTAACTGTAAAACTGAAACGTTTGCTAATTTTTTTAAATTTTAACTCTAAATCATTCATAATTCCCAACTTTATACTGAACAAATGCTTGTGAACTTAGATATTTGCAATGTTATTCCACATTAGGCTTACCAAATAAATGTGGGAGATTCTGCTGTCATGCAATTTATGTAGAATTCTTCAGTGGTGATAACAAATGTATCACTTATATTTTCCTGTCAACGGTATGGAGTTTATTGCTCATTTCATTGTGTTTGTATATTTTTAATGAGAAGCATTCTATATGTTAGTTTTTTATATGAATTTTCAACTTATAAAAAAAATTGTGCAAAGCTATGAATGCATTTGATTTATATATGTATTGCACTGAATTTTGACATATTACTGGTCAATATTATGTCCCCAAAGTGAAGAAAAAAATTTATTTTAACATCCCGATGTGGCATGGTTAGATTTAACGTGGGTGTGTCATGTTCCCCAACAACAATGTAATTTCAGTCATGTACTGTACTATATTTATTGAAGTAGTGACATTTTTAGGTATACAAATATGTTGATAACACTTCCACATATACAGTGGTATTTGTTATAACCATAGAAAATATTAGCTATGAAATGGATCCAGTAATATAGTATATCCAGTGATGGTTACTTGTAATGTACTTGGGCCCAAGTAGAATTACTGGAGGAAAATTTTAACTAATTACAAGTAAAAATTACCTACAATGAAAGTAGTTTTAAAAATAAAATTTCTTTATTTATGTAAAATTTTCAATGCATGTTTTTAAAAGTATTTATGTACCTGAGATACAAATGTTTGATTTGTAATAATAAATATATTGTGATTTAATAAGCAAATGGAGGGTAATATTATCTTTATTCCTGGAAGAATACTGCTGGAAAATAAAATATGTTTAGTAATTCTACTTTGACATTACTTCACACATCTTAACATCGCCAATTAGCAAAAATTCTGTACTAGCTCTATTAAGTAGTAAGCCATATTGACATACAATTGCTACGTTTAAATCGGTAAAATACTTACGAAAATCTCGCAAATACTTCAAATAAGTTATACCTGTAGAGTTTTTGACAAACACATACTATTCGCTCTCACTTACAGTAGTAATTGATAACAACAATAAAATATTCTAAGCTTTTTCATTGTATATTTTGATATATACAAGGAATATTATTGTAGAAGTATCACATAAATTTAAATTCATTTGAACCAAAAATATACTGTTGGAAAAAAAACAGCTCTGTTGTACAAGTGTAAGGATCGTACGCATCATACTTTAATCGCTGCATTGGTGGTCTCTCTGCTGAACTTGAACAACCACCGGTACCGCTATTACTATTACATACTGTCAGTCCACCACAGTTTCAAAAAGTTACCATCAAAGGCATTGTACTCTTGCCGAACATCAACAGGAAATAGATAAAACTACTTGTCTCGCAGTGTCATGCTACGTGACTATACTGTGTACTGGACACTTAATGAGACAAGTTCTCTTGCAGTTTACATAAAAAAGCTTAGGCCTAACCTCTGTTACTTCTGTTTTCGGCATTGAAACATCTCAACCCAACTTTACGCAGATTTAACAGAGTCTTTAAAGCATAGAAGGAATCGCGTGTATAAAATATAAAAGCTTTTTATTTACTAGTAGTCCTTATTGTCAAAATACACATAGTTGTTTGAAAATTTTGCAGGATCTCTTTAATTCAGGTAAATATGTTAATCGAGACTACATAAATAATATGCATTTGATGTTGGAAGCAATTAATTCGAGCCTGAACAAGTTTAGTAATAAATTCTAAGACCGAAATTGCCTTAATCTATAAATTATGTTTTTGCGAGGCAGTATCATATGCACATGATAAAACCACACACATTTGAAATATTTTAGCAATAAATTTACGTCAAACAAATTAACTGTTATAAAAATAAGAACGTCAGGCCATTATGCCTCAGCCCACTTAGTAAAACATACCTTAGCCCGGAGATATCGTTATCTTTCGCAGTGAGCATTCACACTTGGCATTAATAATACATCAACTTCAACAGAAAACATCACGAAAATGCAATACAACACGGTCACTGCTGCGATAGTCATGAAGTCTCAAATATTTCTGGATGAGTGTATTCCATTTTTTTGTCATCTATATATAATGGCACTCATTCCCATTATTTGCTAATCATACTTATATGTATATGTTAATTTAATTTTCCATTAATACATGATGTCTTGTTCGTTAGAATTATAACATGTACAAATATGTTCATAACATACAGTAATATAAATTTAAAAAAACAATTTTTTGCATTCCTAATTCAGATTGGATTTTGTGGTCCTGTGACTACCAACAGCCTGAGAATATTTTTTACTGCCTGTTTCTTTAAGCAGTCCTTGCTAAATGAGCTTTCCTAAAAAAAATTCTGTGATTGTGAAACGATATAACTGCAGGGCCAATAAAACTTAATGTCACTTACTTGCGGAGGGTTTATTCTGCTTTGATGAAAACTGCAAGTTAATCACAGTCAAATATTGCGTTGTCAATAATCACCACATTTCATAGGGCAGGGTGAATTGGACTAGAGCGATCACTAGATAGAGCTGCCTTTGTGTAGAATCACACTCAAACCAGCATGGCAATGCGCCGTCTTGTGTGTGTCGATTAGGGTCGATATTGTAGCCATATGTTTTCTATTAATTTATGTTGGTGAAATTATAAGAAATAAATACCGAGAGAAATTTAAAAAAAATTAACAGATGAGGCAAAAAAAAAAAAAGTAACCATTACTTGTAAGTAACAATTACATTTCTATCGCAGTAAGTAGATTATATGTAAAATTTACTTTTTCTTACATGTAACGAATCGCAAGTAAAAATTATTCAAACAGTTATCATTACCGGTATCGAGATTACTTGTAACTATTTACATTCCATCACTCAATAAGACTTTTACACTGTTAGAAAAGAGTCCGTAAAATTACTGAAAATACCAGTTACAAATTATTCAGACATCTGCGTTAAATTACGGTCTCTTTTTTTTTTAATTTCGTTATCTTAGCAAATTTTACATAAATTTCCGTGAAATCACGAAACGTGTTCACAAACTTGAATTTTATTTTTAATTTGCTCTTTTTAAAAAGGGGTAACAAAAAATTTTTACTTTTGTTATGTATAATGTTATGTTATGTTATGTTATGTTATATTCACTGTGTATAAAAATTACTATAAAATAAAAAAAATTGTCCGGTGGTGGGATTTGAACTCGGAAAAATATTTCGGCAGTCCAACACATTACCCACCACACATTCACAAGATATAATGTTGTAAATACGAAATGTATCCTTCATGATGCATGTACCTATTAGTTCGTAGTCATGTTAGGGTTTTCACGATTTTTTTTATTTCAGCTTTATAAACAGGGGTATGATAAAGAGTTTTATTTTCCTAATGTATTTCGCTGTGTCTAACAAAGAAATTAAAAAAAAATTTAACATTTTGTCCTGTAGTGCGATTTGAACATGAATCGAAACATTAACAAACAATAACTCGAACCACTCAGAAACCACACCATCACACGGAGTAATTCGTAAATATGGATTGACTACGCGCATGTCTTAGTTTCAAGTCGCTTTAGAGTGCTTGCTTTATTTGCGGTTTATAAAACGAGATAACGAAAAAATTTTCTTATTTTAGTTATATGCGTGTTTCACTGTGTATACAGAATGTTTTGTCCTGTATTGGAATTTGAACAAGAATCAACGATTTGGCACCCAATGAGTGGTTCGCCACTCACCTACTACTATTTTACACGAAGTAGTATTGCGAAGATGGAATTTTATACACTTCAGGTCTCATCTCCATTGTTCGTAACTCAAAATCGAATCTATAAGAAAACGAAGAGCTTCCGTATTTTATATTTATGGAACTGATTTCTGTTATTCGTCATTACGGAGTGCCTTTCCGTAAATTAATTCTACATCTCCGTAAAAGTTTCCGTAAACCTACAGAAATTTCTAACAGTGTATGAGAACAATTATTAACACCATAACTAAACAGTACATCTAATATAATATTGTATTGCGCTAAATATAATTCATTAAGTCTCCTCATTGTGAAGATAAACCGTGTTTATTACAAATGTTGAATGGCAAACTTTTGAAAATTATAATCCAAATAATATTACTGTATACGTATATAATAATTACACCATATGTCTAGAACATGTTTAAAATAAAAATATTTGTTTGGTTTATTATTTTCAATAGTAAGTCAGTCAAGAATTTTTATTAAATACAGTTTAGCTTTACAAAGAGGAGATACTATTTGGATAATGTTATTTAGCACAATACATTACATTGGAATAAACTGCTCAGTTATGGTGTAGAACACTATGTTAATTGTAAATAAAACGAAATTATTTTCACGCTAAATTTGATTTAAAAGGAAAATAATCATTAATACAGCAAATATAAGTACATTCATTTCAAACAAAATTAAAGTATTCACTACAACTGGTCATTGAAGGAACATAAAATACTGACCAAAATTAGTTTTCTGTAAATGAATAAAACCTTTATTTCAAGTAAAGCTAAGTATAGTTATTTTAAAGCAAATTAAAGTATTCACTACATTATGTGTTCTTAAAATGAAAAAAAAACTAAGTTACATGAAAGACAACTATATGCACTCTAAAGAATATTAAAGTATTTGCTTCATTGAGTTCTCTTAAAATGAAAACAATATTTAGGTACAGTAAAGAAAATTACATTTATTTAAAAGAATATTAAAGTATTCAGTAACATTAGTGTTCTTCAAATTACAAATACTTTCACTGGCAGTAAAGAGAACTATGTTTATTTTAAGGATTGTTACATTATTTACTGCAATGGCGTTTCTTTGATAAAAGGAAACACATAGTTATTCGAAGGGAAGCTATCTTTAATCTAAAACAAAGGAGGAATATTGGCATGATTTAAAGAAATGCATTTCTTTATTTTAAGGAAAAGGCCAAAACTAACTTTACTGTTAACATAACCTTTCTTTAAAATTAACATAACTATTTTGAGGGCATTGCAGCATACTAGGATATTGCGGCTGCAAAATAAATCCTATCTATAATTCTACAAAACAATTTTAAGAAAAAATTTCTTAACAGCTAAATAACTTTGCAGTAGTTCATATTTGTAGAAAATTATTTCTTAGCGCAACGAAATTTGCATTATCATAAATGCCATGCATTCTGATACCTAAGTTGTTCAAACATTGTGAAGTTAACATCTATTTGGAGCATTCTCTCGCTATACAGTGAAGACAAATTGCGACTAAGAAGGCCTGCCCTTGAACTCGACGATCATGGAGCCGCTATCTGCATCATCGCTACCTGATTGCCGTCAGTGTCGAATCTGCGACAGAGTTTTCACCTTCGGTCAAAATGCTCGGCAACATAAGAGAACCGCCTGTACGAAGAGTCATTTCTGCATGAATAAAATTTACGATATTGGTCCCGTACAGTTTATGCAAGACGATAAATTGAAGGAACATAACAAGATCTGCAAGGATTCAACTTTTGAGAGCCAGCAAGTGATGTCGTCAATACCCCCTACTACATCGGTGGGTACTGATTCCACAGACGGTTATGATGGGACAGTTAATGCTACAGACGGAATGAGTGCTGTAGAGTAGCTTTTTGTGTAATGTACACTTGCAAGACTTTCGCATGAAGTCGACGAACTTCAAAATAAATGGTCGTCGGCTCTAAATAGTGATGACTGTACAACTCCTGCTACAAAGTAAAGTAAATTTAAAAAGAACACAAAACCGGAGATGAAGACGATCATGAAGACTGCACTGATGATGACTATGACGTCGGTGATAGAGCTGAAGATGATGGCGAAATTCTCGATCCACTGACACACCACTCTAGCCACATTTGCACCAACAGCAATGGACATGAAGAAGGCGGAAGATGGTGAGAATACTGAATACCTATTTTCCGAAGACCCGAACGAACTCATTCATAGACTCAGACATTTTAATGACCTGCAAAAACGTGGGTACCTCTCACACACAGTTGATATATCTTCAATGATTAGATAACTGAAGGAGAGGTGTTATATGGCATTATGTGATGAACTGCTTCCTTATGACACTGTAATGTGTAAAATAAAGATTTTTTTTAAAATTAAATTATTGTTGTTTATTTTTACTGTGTGGCATACCCTATCATCACTCACAACTTTAAAGTGGCGTCATGAGCACACAACTATTAAGGTAACGATCCGTATTCAGAATATTAACGAAAAGACTCGAAGTAAAAAAAATGCATGTAGTGGACTGCATAGAAAAAGTTCATTCAATCAACATGTACAAATTTTGGAGATGGTGAANGGGGGGGGGGGGGGGGGGCTACAACCTCAAGGATTGATCGAAGGAACGAACGAGGGATTGGGATGGATCGAATATTTGGTGAGGCTTATAGAGGATTGGTGGGGATTGGCGTGGAGGATTGTCCAGACCTGTTGAGGTTTGGAATGGATTGGTGCTGATTGGTGTGAATTGGTGCTGATTGGTGTGGATTGGTGCGAATTTGTTCATGGATAGGAGTATATTGGTGTGTAGATTGGTGTTGATTGGTGTGTCGATTGGTGTTGATTGATGTGTGGATTGGTTTGTGTATTGGTGCGGATTGGTTTTTGGATTGGCATGGAATGGTGTGTGTTGATTGGTGTGGATGTGTGTGTTGATTGGTGTGTGGATTTGTGTGTGGATTGGTGTGGATCTGGGAGTGGATTGGTGCGGATAGGTGCTTAGGATGGTTGAGGATTGGTGCGGATTGGTGCGGGTGTTTGTCGAGAATTGGTGAGGATTGAGGAGGGTTTCTTAGGATTTGTTCGGATTTTTGCGTAAGGTTGTTGGAGATTGGTGAGGATTGGTGCTGAGGATTGCTGATTATTGACGAGGAGGATTGCACAGGATTTGGATTGATCTAAGTTATTATATCTGAAAAGAGCACGAAAGTAAAGATTTTTTTTCACCCTAGTGCATTCCAAGTCTCAAGGGCTTAGCACGCCCTGTACTACTATGCCTATAAAAGTGATGGTAGATGCTGATCCTTACCATGATTATAATATTACTTGGGCAGGTTGGTACGCATATGATATGCTTGGCATGGTTACATTTATATAAATTAACACATCCAAAAAGTACATAGTGTCTTTTGTTAATGTTTAGTGGCACAAACTATATGATGCCTGAAGGTGAAGGGGTTTGCAATAATGTAGACTTTTACTGTTTCATTTTGAAGGACGAATATATTGTCTCGAATTTAACACAAATAAAATATATCAGCACTTGAGAGGTGTGGTACTATAATAATTTTGGTTACTCGGATTGACTGCTAACGACTTCGTGATAGAGGGGGGCTTCTCTTGACGGTGATTGTATACTTAACTCTTGCTGGTATGATGTCAGCTGTGGAGGGTGAGCTCCGGCGATGGGCGGCCTTGGCAAGGCCGCAGTTGCTGCCGTCTCACTATGGTGATGTTCTACTGACGTGGCCAGGGGTCCGACCCCCTGACCTAACTCTCTGCTCGGCGATCTTCAACTGTCCGACTACTCTGGGTGGTAATAATCAACTGACCGACCTCTCTGCGCGGTACTAATGAACTAACCCCACTTCTCTTGTACAGGGGTGTTTATGCTTGCCAGTGTCCCCCCTTAAGTGTCGGCACGTGTCGCCTTGTGGGGGGGGGGAAAGGGGGTAGGACGCAGAACAATGACTTCCAAAACACGTGTCCTGGTTCCTGAAGGGTTTGGGGGGGATGGGGGAAGGTAGCCCCTTGCCCCTAGCTTACTCTCGTCAGCTATTTCTTCTCGGTGCGTTGCCACATTGTCCTTTGGTTAGCTAAGGGGGAGGGGGGGGTGTTCTCGGCACCAATATCCAGCTCGTCAGCTATTTCTTCTGCGGTGCGTGTTTTCAGAATTCAGGCGAAATAAACATGATTATTTGGTGATATCCCGTGAAACCTCTGCGCTCCACAGATCTTATGGGCTGGCTAGAGGTGTAGGTAGGTGAAGGGGGGTATTCGGGAGTCCTACGCAGCAGGATGCGCAGCAAGACACGTGTAACTGCGGTCCGTCACCTGCCTAGTGACACGTGTCTACTAAGTCTCTACCCTGGTTATGCGGAAGGGGGGGGGGTTGTGGGCCAGCGTCACTCTAATATTCCTAAACCGTCACACGACAAATTTAATATATATAGTAGCATTCTTTTACTACTACAAAACTGTCGAGTCAATTAACAATTGTTAGATTTCTAGGAGACTGGAAATATAGTAAATGAATCAGAAATTTTTGCATGATTCCCCGCTACTCTATGTACAATTTCAGTACGAATTAAAACAAATTAATTAAGTAATTTAAATTAAACAAAACAGATTTAAATTATAAAATAAATACATATTTTTGATTTGACATATCCTGTGCCTATTAAACCAGCAACAGGCATATATGCAATATAGCGCAAATTGTATTTTGTATTGTCAAAATATTTTATATGAGAGAGTGTTTTTCAATAGATGTACATATAACAACAATGTACTGAAAACTGTTCACTCCTAAAAATCAGTAGAGCGTATGCGTTGTCTTGACATAAAACATCAAAACTAACTAACAATAAATGCGTCTGCTTCCCATTGTTATTATATCCACATATCTGAAAAAAGGATGTGATTTGGCGGTACTTCTTTGCTGCAGCACATTTAAAACATTTTGTATGGTTTATTGTAAGACGACTATTCTCGTTCATTAGGAACAACGCCCAGCAGCTTAGCTCTAGTGCTGTTCCTGGAATACTAAACGGCAGGTACTCAGCACAGATGTGGCAAATAATTGTGATTGTTGATTTACAAACGGCGGTTTTCCAAGAGAGAAAGTGCGTAGTGGTTTAAAGACGGGGAGTTGCTGATGTTTTTCGGTATCGTGATGCAATAAAAAATTTCATTTAAGCGACAACGCCAGTTGAGTGAACCTTCCCATTTGACACTGTGGATAGATACGAGAGGAATTTGTGGACTAATAAAATTAGGTTAGTTTGGAAATATGATTTGTGTTACCTGCAGGTTGTCTGAAAGTATCGGCAGTTCACGGTAAACTGAGCACTTTTTAAAACCCTGCTTAAGATATACTTACTGGCACATTATTACATTATTTCACTATATATAAAATTAACATTGCTATGGGCCTGCTCACTTTATTCTTGCGTCGGCCAAATAAAACAGTGAATTTATTATAAAAATTAATGTTTTAAATATTGGTTCATTCTTACACATAGATGCACTAAAAATAGAGAGCAAAAAATAATAATTTCTTTATTCACAAATGTTTACCTGGCGCTTTCATTTAAACGTTAAAACGTGGAACTACTTTCCCCTCTGTCGTTGCCAACTTGACTGGTGGCATACCGGCCGGCGTACCAGCTAAAATATATGCACTGGCATCTTTCAAAGGGAGATTTCAAAAGCGTTCAATTAACCGCGAACAGCAAATAGCTAGTACACTGGATTATATGTAGTTCCTTCTATAGTCGGTTAAATACTAAATAAAATATCGTACTAACATTCCCAATCCATCTGTTCACTTCTGGTGGGATATTCCGGCCCGTTTTCCTCACCAATGCTGACACCCAGCGGTGGAAATATTTACCCAGTTTCTTTCTCGTCGGGAATTCCTCAACGCGATAGCGGCAGCTTGCTTCCCACAAGGATTTTCGAGTACATTGGCCTTCAGATAAGGGGCTGGCTATTAGTGGCCTGTCTTGGCCCGGTCCCAAGTCGTTCGTACCGCCTTAGTTGCCGTCTAGACATACGTTCTCCAGTTACTGAGAACTTTGCGACCCACGTTGGCGAAGCTGAAGGCATCCGACCTGTGTAATCCGACCGCTAAATAACGATTATGAGTTCGCCTCGTTTTATAATGCCTCGAAACGGCGTGCTTAATTACAGGCACTCTTGAGGTCGTCGAACCGACATTACGGTTTGTAGTGAACGAAAATAAAACTGCCCTCCTTTGGAAATGCCCCGGTTTAGTTCGTAATTAAGAGAGAACCTTCGAAATTCATGATTGCTTCCATCTTTATGCCCTCTGCGAGTCGTTCCAAATACACATGTAAACATTTAAACTGCTTTAGAACTAATAAATAATATTAATTCATCTTTATAGGAACATATGAAACTGTTGGAAACAAACTTATTACTAGTAGGTGTACATGCAACTTTTCCCGCAGCTATTTTATTAACTTTTTTTGCCATATTGAAAAAATTATAGGTAATTTTTTTTAATCCAGAGTTTGCTTTCTCGAAATGAGACTTTCTGGTTGAGTTTTGTGTGGCAAACCCCACCTCTTAATACTTGGTCTGAATGAAATTTGAATTTGTCAATGACATTTGTGTTTTACGGGCCGAACTAGTCATGTATTTCGAAGCCTACTACAAAATAGTTTTAAGGCGATCAAATACTTGGTTATGAACAACACTTTTCAATGCGTCCAAGAATACGATGTTTCAAAAATAAATGTAAGTGTATAACTACTTCAGTTTACATGAGTTATTATATACACATCGGTTAAACTCGAACAATGTAACGTGCAAGTAATTCCCACAATAATATTCACATAAAGATATGATCAGAAGAAAGAAAATAGAGAATAATTACATTATATAATTACTGCTGTGTCTGCTCTCTGTTGGTATAGCGTGATGATAATGCAATAACACCCCAATATTTTAGTTCGTTTAAAACCTACCCCATACTAAAATATTAATCAAAACCATCAGTAATATTTTCGTGATAATGGTATACACAAAAATACAAACAGACACATGTTGTAGCGAATCACTAAAAAATGTACGTTTTTTAATAATTTGCTCAGGGGTGGAAATTATTTTTCTAATTCTCTGATAGTTTTATGATTTGTATTCCACGCTCTGTTTACGTTAAAATAGATGACGTTCCGTTCTAAAAAATGTTATGCTAATTTATTAAGAACTCAGTTAAGTGAGGTAAAGAGCTGACTATTCAACGACAAGTAAGCTACTCAGAATGTTTCTGTGTATCCTATCGTCAGTTCAGTGTCGAAGAACAACACACTAACGAAACACTTCATAAAGTAAGAAATCTGAAGCGGTGATATTGAACTCAGACTTATTCTCAAAAGATTCAAGCGATCACCATTCACAAATAGAGACACGGAGATTCTGTTAGTTTAGTGTAAACTGCACGCATCTCTATACACTCGCATTACCGTCGTTCGTTCAGTGGATACTGCTACGCGATAAACCTTGTAATCGTTTTGGCTAGCTTCCAGTACGTGATTCTGTAACCCTACTACCAGGCGACTGTTATTCGCATAGAGCACTCCAGGACGTGACGAATAAATTGGGATTTGGTCACAAAGCAGCTCAAATAAACACTTGCGTGTTTACCTTTAAGTCAATAAAATTTAATATCTTTTCTAAATTTGAGCATGGGAACAAACTAATTAACTAAACTTTGTTACACTCCTTCCTAGTTCAGGTTGAGGGTGTACAGAAAATATGCTACTTTACTCTTAGGGTTAGGAGCGTGAACTGAATGAGAATTCAAGTCTGTTAGGTCTATCTTTACTTCACGTCTTCCTCTCTACAAGAAAAGTGAATTAGCTCAGTACAATAACCAATAAGCAGCTACAGAAAGTGCTGTTTAGAAACAGTGTTGAGTTGAAACTGTTAATTGTCTCTAGCCACAGCGCACGACGGGGTGTGTACTCACCACTGATTCGGTTGTCACTTCACGAAGACTGTCGTCGCACGATGGCTCTCGCAATTCTTCGATGTCGCCCTCACCAGCTCCAGGGGGCTTATTCTAAGTTATACCTTAATTTTTCGTATTCGTTAGGTTTGGATAGCTCTCGATACGAATAAGATCTTCTAGAAAGGCAATTTCGTATTCTAAGTCATATTTCGTTACAGCCCTCCGAGACTTCGGCAATGTTCGGGTTTTCGTTAGCGAATGCCAGATGGCAACATTACTCACATGAACTTTACTGAAATATGGGAGTTTATTTATGCAATTATGAATACTTAAGCTTGAAAATAACAATAAACGAAATCATCAAATCCCTACAATACTTTATTTGCATTTAAAGGGTTTCAAACCATAGTATTAAACGAATAATTAATTCTTGTAGAAAGGTGAATTTTTTCCGTCAAGTGCCTGAAATTTGTTTTCCACGTCGTACTTGGTGGTATTTTATAACTTGGCTGGACTTTACCATATTAATAAAACTGCTGTAATTTCGTTTGCTCGTGTGTTAAGATCGACTCACATGTGTTCCAAAAAGAGGACAGAAATTTGTATGTCACATTTTCCTGCTTTACCATTTTGCTATATGAATGCAGGCTGTTTACAGCATGCTGTTATATTTGTTACTTTTTAAAATCAACATTACATATAAAGTTATGTACGACAAACTATAAGCTGTTGTATTTCTACTCATCTATTAATTCCAATGTGGTAAAAATTTTTACTAAATTATTTTCAAAAGAGTGTAATTTTGCTATATACTCCCAAGAATTGTTTAAAATTTAGCGTATCCTATTGGTCTATTTTAAAATTACAATGGTTGAAAGAATTATTGAATAAAATCAGTATTATATTTATCGTATTTCATTATAGACAAATGTAATTAAATAATAAAATACCCTCACATGTCTCTTATGCTTCTTATGTAGTTCACAAAGTATAACAGGAAATGGTAATTATTGCTATTATAATAATTTCGTTTTGAAAAATAATGCTATGTTTTACAATTGAGGAACATTACTTCACGATTCTCATATTCCACAGTTAAATATATAACAACCTGCACCTCGCAACCGCCAATTTTTTGTAATAAATCTCCGTTACGAAAGCCCGAAGTGCTTCGTTATCGTTTCGAATGTGATATAAAATGCAGTGACGTCAAACTAAAATTTGAAAAAGCTTAGAATACCTCCTTTTGTTTCGAAACGAAAATTCGAGTAATAGCGAATATTTTGGTCGAAAGCAAAGGAAACGAAAAAGATAGAATAACTGCCACCCGAGGGATCGCTAGTGCTGGCGGCGGGAAGAGGCAAGACCTTGACCTCGTGTGCGCGCGCCTTTTTATCCAGGTCACTGACCTAGATTCCTCCGCCTCGGTGGCGTTGTTTGTTTTCCCATAGCAGCGTGCCTCTCACAACACTGCCAAGCTGTTCGACTCTGCTGCCATCCCCGCGGCCTCCGCATTGGGACGCCCTAACTACTTGGTTATGAATATATCTTCTTTATACGTCCATGATAGTGAACTGCCTAGGAAAATCTTTGCCGTGTTGTGAATATTATTTTAGTCATAGGTGCTTCTTTGATATATTGTTTTTACAATTAGTTTCTGTCAGGTTAATAGCTGTGAACTGATATTCTGACATTTTTCTGTTAAAATGAGAATAAAATATAAAATAAACTTAGTTATAGTTCGAACCATCGTAGGTTTGTCATTCAAAATTTATTTCCTCATGATTTCTAGTAAAATTTTATGTACCTGATGGAAAGACTGGTGGGTTCATGTTTTTCATTTTTAGACTATCATTAATGGTAGAATATGGCAGGAAATAAGGGAGGATACGTTTTTTTCTAAAGAGGCGTCTTTCGTAATACGATGAAAAATGGTCAGGCTTGCTGCCCGCGCGAGGGGTCGCTTCCTTTCACGCCACCTTGCTCCGCATCGAATGGGGCACCCTACTGAGTTTTTTTAAGTATTAAAGTGTATAATTTTAATGTTATTACAACCCTGCTTCGCAAATATGCATATATAAATATGCACACGTGAATGTAATGATTTAGAAACCCAAAAATCATAATTAAGGTTGTCGGCTGTTTTCCACCGCCCGCGAGTGACTGCGTTATCTACAAGCTGCCAGATAGCGAGGCACGCCCCAGAGATCAAGCAACGAAGGCTCCAGTAAGGTGGCTGCGTGGTTGAAGGAATTTTGCACGTCTGAGGCCTCAAAGCGTGGAAGCGCTAGGGGTAACCGTAGCACATGAACTCTCTCATCGCGTCTACGCGCGAAGCACTGAACTGGCGTGCATTCTTGCCGTCGATATCGCAACTCCATAAGACTTTCAACGGGGACTCTACCATTTTATGACGTAATAATAAAAATAAAAGTTTGGTGTATTTCCCTATACCTTTTTTAATGTTTTATGCCACAATTTTCATACCTATAAATGACCGTGAAAACACATGTTTGAGCCGATTTCTGTATCACAAAAACATGCTTGAGAGAGAAATAAGGTAACTGAAAAACGTATACAGATACCAAATGTTTCTTAAATGCTGTTCGTAAGTAAATCTTACTCAGACACGTTGGACGGATTTCAATAAAACGTCTTCTGCTGCAGCTGTGCACGCCGTTTGGCGGCCTACTCAGTTGTGAATTTTAAATAGGAAATCCCGTGTTAAGGAAATTTTGGCTCGGTGCTTTAATTTCAAAGAATGGCGTTTCAAACAAAATGTATTCTTCGCGAAATTTTCAGGAGAACATACCTACAAGCGTATATTTACAATAAAGATAGGCAAAATGTACTTTTTGTAAAAAAATAATTTTAAAAATTCCTTGCAATGAGGCTATAAATGTTATGGAAACATATCCTCTGTAGGAAACCTCTAAAAATTCAGTGAAAATATACATTTTGTTTGAAATGCCTATCTTTAAAATGAATGCACGGAGGCGAAATTTTCTGAACATCGGATTTCCTATTAAAAGTTTGCAGACGCCAGCCAGTAGGCAGTGCCCTTAACTCTGAATAGTTGTGATAGGGCAGTTCGTAGCGTGATGCGCTTAGCGGAACGCCAACATCGTGGTACGGCTCTCAACGCCGCAGTTTAAATTCCGGGTTTTAGTGATCGAAAATATATCGACACGGCTCCGGACATATGAATAGCGGGCCAACTCGCGAGTTTCCGGGCCGACATTAAAATCAATATTGGTGTATTGTTCATTTTAATTTCACCTGAATGGCCTATACGAGAACCGAGAGCGATTTTTCAGGTAACGGATAAGTTGGTATGATAGATGTGCAGGTTCGTTGATTGAGACCCTTGCAAACACAGTATAACGTCATACCTACGAAAGAAGGTGGTCGCATAACATATTAAAACAAATTCAATGATGTATCATTTCATAACGCAAATTTTATATTGTTCTCGTTATTCGTTGTTGTTGGTGAATTTTCATACTGTTGGACGCAAATAATACAAAGCAGTAACTATACAGCTTATAAAATAATTATGGGCTGAACACAAGTACAGTTCGGAAATAAACTCTACACGTCTGCGACACCTGAAACCACAATTCGATAGGAGCTGGACAAATTCGTACATTGATATAGTGGCAAGCTAAACTTGAAAAAGTGTGCAATTTTGCTACTTCAGCAATTTGATCAAAGTTTATCTTACAGTCCTTGTAGGTTTCTCAGTTAATAGCAAACGAGTAACGAAGCAAGAATGAAATTCCATGAAACCTAATGAATGGTAAATCTAGTTACTGCTAAAACTTGAGCATACAAATGGCCATGGAGTCAAACTTAAATTTCACTAAACGGACGAATTTGTCCAGTTTATCAACCGTACGGGCTTTAGGCTCTCCACAACATAAAAAAAAAAAATTTTTTTTTGAATTTTTCATGCATATCCGTTATTTAAAATCGTAGAATAATTTTTGTGGAATTTCTGCAATACAGATTTCTATTGAAAACGATACTGCATCCGTGAATTAAATACTGGACAAAGGAGGAAACGCGACGTCGTATTATTTATTTTACAGCATTTCACGTTTCAATTTGAGAACTTCGTAACGGTCGTAGAAGAACTGTGGCTTTTGACTTCTACTATGAGGCCCTCACTGCAGGACTGCGTACCAACACCGAGTCAAAAAAAAGAATAAATAACAATTCTTACAACATCAAAGGAACAAATACTTCTGTTCGAGTATATAGCAGATCGTGGTGTGTAGCAAAGTACCTTTTTGTCTTTACGCTAACGGGTAAGGTCACTGTTTATTTAGCTGAATAACTTGAAGGTGTCAACATATTTATTAAAACCCATGTGAAGCTGCGGTAAATGACATAACTGTGTTGAACCGAGACAAAATAAAAATCTAATGTAGCACCTAATTAGTGTTTTTGTTGTCTCTTTCGCTTTTGAAGAAGGGGTCATCAAGGGAGCAGTAAACAACCATTACTCTCCAACCACTCGTTATGCGAGCTTCTGTATATATTAATGTTAATGCGCAAACGCACATAGACTACAGAAAAGTGTTTCGTACGTTTCCGTTAGTTTAAAGAGGAAAAATACATCTCTTACGATCCTTAGAGATGGTGATTTAACGCGAAAGAGTTGGAGTGCTGTGCACATGAACCCTGCATTCGTTTCGTTAGCTACCGTTGCAATTTTGAGAAAATATTTTCTCGTTTGGCTGGCCCTAAGAAACTCCTGTTGGCTTTCGTACTTAAAGTTGTGATTCATTTGTTTACATCCACCACTGAGTCAAATTTGCATTATCTGGACATGATAATATAAAGAAACCATAAGTATGTAAAGAATATCTTGGCAAGTTATATTTTTCACTTAAATCACCATCTCTAAATATCCTACGTTATTTGAGGATATATTTTTTTACTGTAAAATACATATTAATCTACAGAGTAATTAGATGGTTATATTAGTTTGGCATACTGTTCTGAAGAATGGTGCAGGTAAATGTTTGATTTCGAAATATTTTTGGATTGATTACTAAGAAGTAGAAAATAACGTAAGTTTATTTAACTATGTATGTGGAACCATACGCCTACGTTAAGAAGAAAATTTCAGACTGGGACATTACCGAAATTATATGAAGTAATTCGATTAAGAGAATTGGTACATGTAAGTGAAAAAAAGGTCTTGAGAAAATGAGAAGGAATAAAAATATAAGCCTGTGAAATTAAATTCCTTGGTTATTTGATAACTGAATAAATTTTAATGGACAAGATAATAAATAATGTTATAGCAGAGTTACATATGCTGAACATTTTTTTTCCTTAAAGCAATATGAACTGAAATGGAAAGAATATGTAAATTGTAAACCTGGCTAAGAAGAATACAGACAAAGAAATAAAATATCTTAAGGAAGACGTAAGTAAAGATGGCGCGATGAATTTTAAATGTACGGGATGGGTTAACGGGTTAAATACTTGATTACGATGATGATTAAGATGATGTTTCAGGTGGTTTCAAAAGTTCAGATATAAACAATATATTTGCAATTTAATTTCATAAAAATACACTTCACAAGAGCATGCGTCATTTTGACGACAACGTTATTCCTCAGAAATTCATAAATTGGTCCTCTAGTCATTGGGGACTGGAAGGACTTGCTTGTGCGTTCCGTTTAATGGGTTGTACATATACACGCTTAATCCTGTAAAGCTGTAAAAATTATTATTTTATACCCCCGATGACTACACACAACGCGATGCTGGAAAAAATACACAGAACCGAAAATTTCAAACAAATTTTGCTCTCTCTTCATTCAACATACAAAGTAGTTGTATCATAAATAAATCATATGTCACAAACGTTCTATTCTTCTGTTAACGCAAACGTCCTTTTTTTTTTTTGTTAAATAAAAATTCCACTTTTATTTTCTCTATACTCATACCATTTATTTTAAGTCAAAATGCACGTTGGTAGTGAATTGTAAATAAGAAATAGTTCCAATATAATAAACTACAAAATACAATTTTAAAAATAATTTAAATATTAATATTTTGTATTGCAAAATTTATTCATTTTTATAAATTCAATCTTTGAAATACATTTTATTAGTTTGTATAAAAACATTTACTTTTTATTGTCCGTGTGTTTTCTTTTTCAGCGGTAAAGTATAACTTCAACAGGGCAATTGGAAAGCTGGAAGTAACGACGAAAAGACTATAAGGGAGAGTTTAACGTCTCGTCAACACTAGGGTTGTTAAAAACTGAACAATTCGCTCACGAAAGCCGGGACGGGGAAGGAAGCAGCCATGGAATGTGTTAACTAACATTTCAGGCATCCGCATGGAGTAATATTGGGAAATCGAAATTATAACGACCACGAAAGGAAATTGAACCCGTGTAATTCTGAACGTTAGCCCAGTGTTATATCACGGGGTCATCTCTCTAAGTATAAATGTCAATTTTTCTCTCTTACCCATTTGCACAGTAACTTAACTCTCACCATAAATGTATAAAATAAAACAAATGTGCATGTTTTTCCACTTCTGAGGTAGGGTCAGCATCGGAAAATAATACTTAAGAATACATAAGTGAAATAGCCTCTTCTCCCGCAAATTTCAACCGTTCTCCCAAGCAAAATGCGTCACTGGCCAGCAACATGTGGCAACGACTTTCACATATCAGTCCCTGGTAAATTACTCGCCATCCTGCACCCCAGCCAACAGGGAATATTTTGCCTCGCGTAGTAGCCAATCAGACACAAGACCCACTTCCAGAGCTTCGTGCAGCAAATCAGCAAGTGGGTATGCCGACATCAAAAGAACCGCTGAACCATTTCACGTCTGTATATTTGTTTATTCTGTAGTATTGATGAGAGGAGTTGATTGGCATTGAACGGAGCTGGCTGTGAGGGACGCTCCTGTCCCGGCCGGCTTGGAGAATGACTTAGGAAAGAGGACGAGGTGTGGGTGGAGACGTGAAAGAATGCAAGCGGAAAAAAGCAAGAGAACTTAGAGAAAAATAACCAAAAATCTTAAGCGTCCAGCAAGTTTCTCATGTGAGGAAATTTTCTTCTGCGGTGGTGCAATGGTCAAAACACACACCCCCCACCACCGCGAAACGCGGCTCTAGTCCTTGCGGCATCAGTACCCTATATTCGCATGTGATAAACGTGCCGGCATTGCAATTGGCCTGTCGATTTTTTTATGGAGTAATCACGTTTCATAGCGACTGCATCCCTTCGCTGCTCCAACTCCTATTAATGAACATCGACTCTGGTGACCTCAGTGGTTTAGCGTCTACCACATATATCTCTATATGTCTTTCTATCTATCCATCCATCGTTTGGTTCCGCCACAGATCAAACCCATATCGTGGGGAGATACCGACTTATTAAACTCACCTTCAAGGATCCAGAAGAAACGAAAACTAGATTAATTATTTCGATTGAACCACTACTTTACGACACAGGTGATAAATATCCACAGCCGAAATATGGCGAGTTTAATGCTATGTCGGTCGCCGTATTGCTAGCCAGTATCAAATGTTTCTTAAAGTAGATAGAAACTAACGAGAGTCGCTTAACGAAGCATGGAGGTGGAGCGTAGAATGGGTGTCGGCCATGTTGGATCATGTTACGACCATCAAAGATCATATATTACTTCAGAAATAAATAATTAAATTCAAAAATAACTTTTTTTTTTCCACAAAACTTCTGAAAAAGACAAGGAAATTTTCAGATCGAATTACGTTTACGTTATTTGCTTACTTTCCCAAGGAAAGAAATACTTATGGGTTCACTTTCGTGTCTGTCTGTGTATATATGTGTATGAATGTGTGTCTGTACGTGTGTGTTTCCCACATATAAACCTTTGAACGTGTGAACCTAATAAAACAAAATTAGTTACATATTTTATACTAAGTAAGGACATCTGACGTATAGAGTTTTCGACCACTCCTAAGGTTTACTTTTAAAATGGCGGCTGTGTTAAAATTTGGGGTGATAAGTCATATCTTCGGAACCACTCAACCAATTGAAACCAAATTTTGTATGTTGTCAGTGTATCATGTAAGAATGGATTTTAGGTATGTGATTCTTTGTTGGTCTCCCATTTTGAAAAAAATAAACCCTTTACATTATGCCTCGAAAACTACTCAACCAATTTCCGCCAAATTTGACAAGTTAGTAATACTATGATACGCAACGTAAACGGATGCAATTTCAATTAAGCTGTTGGTTTCAAAATGGCGGCTATACAAATATTTTAAGCTTATTTTATATATCTACCATATCGTTCAACCTATTTCAACCTGTTTATGAGGCAATACCTATTGAGAGCATCATATGTGCCAACACATACATATTTGCCCGCCATTTAATAAGCACCATACGAATAAATAAATATTTTATGCCAAATTCGGCAAACAAGTAGCACTGTTGAAGATTATGTTAACTGGTCTGTTTTAAAAAGCTCATGCACTTATTTTTAAAATTGTGTTCATATAGCTATTTCACCTAAGTATGTTATATCGTCGAAACCATATAATTAATGCAAACTTAACTTTCTATGCTGGTGGTATATATAATATTACAACCCGCAAACAAGTACACTCAAATGATCATTTTTCAGTCATTTTGTAAGACAAATTAAGATTTTATTTAATATGTTCAGAGAAAATAACAGATCCACATCAAATTTGGCACACAAGTAGCATTACGGCAGGCCATGTACAGTACCCATCAAAAGTTTAATACCACTATTAAATGTGTTAACATACTTTTGACTTTAGACTTTTGGTGCAATCTATGTCAGGGAGCGTTCAAGTATTACGTAACGCAGTTTTTGAAGAATTTTGACCCCCCCTCCTCCATCCCTGTAACGCGCCGTCACGTTTCCCTGTACCCCCCACCGCCCCATCCATAAACGTTACGTAACACTCAAGTGACCATTTTTACCTAATTAGAAATAGAAAGTCACTAAAATACCTTTGTTATTATTTTAATCGCGTTTCCGGTAGTAATAAATAAAACAAGACATTTCTTATTCTATTTATTTATATTGTCATAAAATATAACAAACTCTAAATATATTAAATTCTTAAAATAAAATAGGTACTTAACAAGTTTATTTTAACCTTTGGCAATGCAATTAGAAGTATTCTGAAATTTTTTTGGTAACATTAAATCAGCCATAATTCAAATAGTAAGTATGTAAAAAAAACAATTAAATTACAGTTACTGCTCCTCTGTCCACGGGGTTGCTAGCCACTCAGACTCTTTCATTACTGNTTTGGCAATGCAATTAGAAGTATTCTTAAATTTTTTTGGTAACATTAAATCAGCCATAATTCAAATAGTAAGTATGCAAAAAAAAAAACAATTCAATTACAGTTACTGCTCCTCTGTCCACGGGGTTGCTAGCCACTCAGACTCTTTCATTACTGGCATCCTGAGAGCAGACGAAGAGGGTTCCGGAATTGTTAAACCACTTGCATCAACTTCGTCTTCGTTGAGCCAATCGGCATCCTCAGACGATGTTTCACAGCGGCGCACAATGCAGAGAAGCTCATTTGCCCTTCTGGCAGCAAGTCGCTGCGGCCGTACTCTAATTTCACCACGGTCGGGGGCAGTCCTGCCATGAACGGAACGAATGTGCGCTTGCACACTCTTGTGGGATGTGAAATAAATCCCACAGGTTGCACATATTCGGTTCTTGAGGTCGGATTGTACTGATGGGCAAAAGAAATCGTAAGGCATCTGCTTAAACCCTTCTAGAGCAGGCGACAGATCAACGGACAACCTCACAAGAAGTGGTGAAAACTTGCATGATCCTTTGTCTAGCTGACTAGGTACCATGAGCTTGCTTGGGGTTTGAAGTATTGGGCAGGGTGGTGGCAGGAAAGTATCAGGAAAGACAGATTTCAATGCACTCCTTGAGCGGGAACAGCAGGATTCGTCCGCGCATTTAACCACTTGCAAGAAATACTGCGATTCACGGACGTGAGCGCTATACCACGCCAGATTAGGTTCTGCTGGATCCTGCAATCTATCTTCGGGCTGTCTATATTCCGCCGAAACATCGTAGTTGTCAATTTTCATTTCCTTCCAGACCTTAGCAAGTGTCTCCCCAGCGTGCTGAAAATTG
>NQII01000312.1:695969-777389 GCA_002778355.1 Clitarchus hookeri | reverse complement strand
CCCCCCTGTAACGCATCGTAACGTTTTACAAGACCCCCCCCCCCTTATTTCATTACGTAATACTTGAACGCTCCCTTATACATTTTTCTAACATTGTTACTGTCAAAACGCGTATTAGCAGTGTGATCCAAAATTTCATGATGATGAAATATTAATAGGTGTTGGTAGGTCGATTAGTGAGTTATTTATTATTTTTATTAATGGGTGGTGTTTACGTATAGGTATATTCATTAGTTATAAGTTATTCGTAATGGTCTTTTATTTGAGTCTGTAATATTAAATACTGTACTTATAGTGTATAATAGATATGTTACTAATAAAATTATTGTAATATTAATGGGCGATGTATATATTTGTATAAATATTAATTTATTTGTTGTAACTCTTATTATGTCATTATTTATAATGTAATAATTATTTTTAATTAAATTACTGTAAATATTAATGTTATTATGATTATTAATATTCTCTTTATTGATAGGGAGAATATTATATTAGGTATTAATCATGTTATATAAATGAATAATACTATTATTCCTCCGATATGTATTAAGAATAAGATATATGCAAATCAAAATTATTTATATATTATACCTGTTTTTATTGAAATAATTACTGTTTGTATAATAATAATTGTTCCTATAGATATTGGGTGTTTTATTAATAGGAAATTTATATTTAAAATTATGTTTAAAATAAATATTATTTTAATACAAAGGATAGTTTAAAATTAAAATAATAGTTTTGGGAATTGTTGATAGATTTGTTTCTTCCTTTGAAGATTTAAGAAATGATATTCATTTTTTATTTACAAGACCAATTTTTTTATAAATTATTAAAACTAGTGTTAATTTATTTTATTATACCTTTATTTATATTTATTTGTGGTTTGTTGGTCTATTCTTTTAATTATTATAATTATTTGACTACTTTGTTGAGTTTAGAATATATTATTTTGTAATTATTTTGATTTATTTATTTGTATATATTAATTGGTATATTTGATATATTTTTTATAATGATAATACTTACTTTTTTGGTTTGTGAGTCTGTACGAAGGCTATAATTACTTGTTAGATTAATTTGTAGTTGTGGTAATGATTATTTTTCATCTTTTAATTTACTTCAATGTTAAAATTTTTAATGTTTTCTTTATTTTTAATTCCTCTTTCTTATTATGGATTTTGGTGATTAGTACATTTAAGTTTGTTTTTATTCATATTTTTATTTTATTTTAATTTTATTAGATCTTTATATTTTTGTAATTTAAGTTATTTTATTGGTTGTGATGTTATTTCTGATTCATTAATTTTATTGAGATTTTTTATTTGTAGATTAATAATTATGGCTAGTGAATCTATTTATTTTATAAATTATTATAGTAATATATATTTTTTTTGTAGTTTAATTATTCTTAATATTATTTATATATTTTTCTAGTAATAGTTTAATTTTGTTTTATTTATTTTTTGAATCTAGATTAATTCCTACTTTATTTCTTATTTTTGGTTGGGGTTATCAACCTGAGCATCTTCAAGCAGGTATATATTTTTTATTTTATACTTATATTCCTCTTTTTCTATATAGGTTTGTATTTTGTATTTTTATTCTTTTTTTGGTAGACTTACTTTTTCTTTAATTTTTTGTTTTAATTATTGTTATTTTATTTTTTATTTATGTAAATTTTTTTCATTTTTAGTTAAAATACCTAAATTTTTTGTTCATGTATGATTACCTAAGGCTCATGTAGAAGCTCCTGTTTCTGGTTCAATAATTTTAGCTGGTGTTTTGTTGAAATTGGGTGGATATGGTTTATTTCGTGTTTTTAGTATATTAATTATTTCTGGTTTAATATATATTTTTTTATGAATTAGTATTAGATTATTAGGTGGTTTATTTATTAGATTAGTTTGTATATGTCAAAGTGATCTGAAGTCATTAATTGCTTATTCTTCAGTTATTCATATAGGATTAGTTTTAGGGGGTATTATAACTATAAATTGTTGGGGTATTTTTGGTTCTCTTATTATAATAATTGCCCATGGATTATGTCCTTCTGGTTTATTTTGTTTAGCAAATATTGTTTATGAGCGATTAGGTAGTCGTAGATTATTTATTATTAAAGGTTTGATTAATTTTATACCTACAATAAGATTATGATGATTTCTTTATGTGCTTATAATATAGCTGCTCCCCATACATTAAATTTAATAGGGGAGATTATATTATTTAATAGATTGGTTTCTTGAAATTAATTAAGTACTTTTTTGTTTTTAATTATATCTTTTTTTAGTGCTGCATATACTTCATATAAGTATTCTTATAGTCAACATGGTATAATTTATTCTGGTTCTTTTTCATTTAGTGTTGGTTATTTACGTGAATATTTATTGTTGTTTCTTCATTGATTTCCTTTAAATGTAATTATTTTTATATCTAATATTATGTTTATTTAATTTAGATAATTTAATTTAAAATATCAGTTTGTGCATCTGAAAATGTAGGGTTTCTCCGAGTTATTCTTTGACGTTATTCATTATGTAATATTTTATTTATTTATTTGTTCATTATTACTTAAATTTTTTCTTGGTATTTTATTTATATTCAATGATTTGATTTATTTTATTGAATATGAATTTTTTATGATTAATAGTACTCAAATATTAATAACTTTATTATTTGATTGAATGGCTTTAATTTTTATGGGTTTTGTTTTATTTATTTATTCTTTAATTATTTATTGTAGAAAGGATTATATATTAGGTGATTTATATATTGATCGGTTTATTATTTTAGTTTTAATATTTATTTTTTCAATAATATTTATGATTATTAGTCCTAATTTAATTAGAATTTTATTAGGTTGGGATGGTTTAGGTTTGGTTTCTTATTGTTCGGTTATTTATTATCAAAATGTTAAATCTTTTAATGCTGGAATGATTACTGCTTTATCTAATCTTTTTGGTGATAGTATATTATTGATATCTATTGCTTGAATATTTAGATATGGTAGATGGAATTCTTTTATATATATTGATTTCTTTCTTTTGATTATGATTTTAATTTATTGGTTTATTAATTGTTATTGCTGCTATAACAAGGAGAGCTCAAATTCCATTTTCTTCATGATTACCTACTGTAATGGCTGCTCCTATGCCTGTATCTTCTTTAGTACATTTCATCTACTTTAGTTACTGCTGGTGTTTATTTATTAATTCGATTTAATCCCTTATATGTTAATAGTAGTTTATCTACTTTATTATTATTTATTTCTATAAATACTATGTTTATATCTGGATTTTGTGCTAATTTTGAATTTGATTTAAAGAAGATTATTGCTTTATCTACTTTAAGTCAATTGGGTCTAATAATATCTATTCTTTCTTTTGGTTATATTTATTTAGCTTATTTTCATTTATTAACTCATGCTCTACTTAAGGCTTTATTATTTATATGTTCGGGGGTTATTTTTCATTCTTTTAATAATTGTCAGGATATTCGTTATTTAGGTAATTTGCTTTTGCAAATACCTTTTACTTGTTTTTTGTATAATTATTGCTAGAGTGTCTTTATGTGGTATACCTTTCATATCAGGATTTTATTCTAAGGATTTAATTTTAGAAGTTTATTCAATAGGATTTATTAATTTATTTGCTTATTTTATATATTATTTTTCAACTGGTTTAACAGTTAGTTATAGATTTCGTTTAATTTATTATTTAATAATTAGGGATTTTTCTTTTTGTAGTTATCATTATGTTTTAGATGAAAGATGGGTTATATTAAAAAGTATTTTATTAATAACAATTATTTTTGTATTTGGTGGTTGTATAATAAGTTGGATTTTGTTACCTACTCCTTATATAATTATATTACCATTTAGTTTAAAATTAATAATTGTTGTTGTTTGTTTATCTGGTTCTTGGTTAGGTTATTTTATAAATAAGTTTAGCTTATTTGATAAAATTATAATTATAATTATAGTGGTATTTGTTATTTTTTTGGTAATATGTGATATATGCCTTATATTACTATTAAATTTCCTTTTTATCCTCTACTATTTGGTTTGAAAATTAATCAGTCTAGTGATTTTGGTTGGTTAGAGATATTAGGTAGTCAGGGTTTATATTTATTTTTTAATAATATTTCACTTTTAAATCAGAAATTTCTTAATATATTATTCAATTAATCTTTTATTTTAACTTCTTTTTGGTTTATTATTTTAATATTTATTTATTTTCATAGCTTATATAAAGTATAATATTGAAGATATTAGGGAAGATAAATTATCTTATAAATATTTATAAAATTTAATTTAATTTTACAATGAAAATGAAATTTTTTATTTAAACTATATAAATATAAATATAAACTGATTTTAACCATTATAATAATTAGTTAGAAGCTATTATTTGATCATTCATATTTCCTTAATAGGAATATTAATTTCAATTTTATCATTAACAGTGATATACCTCTTTTTGGTTTCAATTAAATAAGAATAATTATAATATCATTCTTTAGGTCGAAACTAATAGCACTATTGCTTCTTATTTGAGAATAATTGATTATCAATACTTTTTGAATGCAAAACAAATGTTATTATTAATTATGATCCCAATTGGCTCAATTTAGGGCTCCCTGTTTTCGTTCATGATATAACCCTATGATTAATACAATAATAAATGTTATTGCCGTTATTATTCATTGATTTATTTCTGATATAATTATGTTTGGTATTATAGGTAATAGTAGTGCAATTTCAATATCAAAAATTAGGAAAATTACAGCAATTAGAAAAATTTTTAATGAGAAAGGAATTCATGAAGATGATTTTGGGTCAAATCCACACTCAATGGTGATCATTTTTCACGATCTATTATTGTTTTTTTGCTATTAATTTATTTAATAATATTATTAAATTTGTAATTATTAGGATTAAAATTAATATTAATATTGTTGATATAATTACTTATTCTGAATTATTCAGACTTTTTAATTGGATGTTAAATATACTTTTATATTAAATAAGTTAATTTCCTCATCAATAAATTGAGATATATAAAAATAAGCATACTAGATCTACAAAATGTCAGTATCAAGCTGCAGCTTCAAATCGTATATGATGATATTTTGAGAAATGAAAATTTAATTGTCGTATAGTGCATACTATTAAAAATGTAGTCCCAATAATTACATGAAGGTCATGGAAGCCTGTTGCTATAAAAAATCTTGATCCGTAAACTGAATCTCTAATTGTGAATGGTGCTTCAATATATTCATATGCTTGGAGAATGGTGAAATATAATCTTAATATAATGGTGATTATTAAACTTTGATTTATTTATTTTATATTATTATTTAATAATCTGTGATGAGCTCATGTAATAGTTACTCCTGATGTTAAAAGGATTGTTGTATTAAGTAATGGAATTTGTATTGGATTAAATGGAATGATTCCATTTGGTGGTCATATTTATCCTACTTGTACTGCTGGTGATAATCTTCAATGAAAGAATGTTCAAAAAAATGAAATAAAAAAAAATACTTCTGAAATAATAAATAAGATTATTCCTCATTTTAATCCTTTAATAACTATTTTGTATGTAATCCTTGATATGTTCCCTCACGAACTACATCTCGTCATCATTGGATTATAGTTAATAACGTTATTATTGTTCCTATTATTAATATTAATATAGATCTTTGTTAAAAAATTTAATTAATACTATTAATGTTAATATTGTTTAAATAGCACCAACTAATGGTCAAGGTCTTATTTCTACTAAATGATATGGGTGATTTTGATTATTTGACATTAGTTTACTTCTCTAATATAAAGTGTTGTTAAAACAGCAAATCAATATCCTTGAATTATAGCTACTGCTCTTTCTAATGTTCGTAATATTATTTGAATAATTAATATAATTATTAATATACTTGACGATACTCTTATTGATGTATTTCCCAGTAAAGTTAAGATTAGGTGTCCTGCAATCATATTTGCAGCTAATCGTACTGCTAATTTTATTGGTCGAATTATATTTCTAATAGTTTCAATACAAACTATAAATGGTATTAATACATTAAGTGTACCTGTAGGTACAAGGTGTGTAAATATTATTTCTGTGTTTTTTATTCATCCATATATTATAAATGATAGTCATAAAGGTAGTGCTAATGTTATTTTTATATTTATATGTATAGTTCTTGTAAATAAGTATGGGAATAATCGTATTAAATTATTCACTATAATTAGTGTAAATAGTGAAATGAGTACAATTGATGTTCCTTTATTTTTTTTATTATTAATACATTAAATTCATTATTTAATATGTTAAATGGTTTACTTCATATAGTTGCATAACAATTTCTTATTAATCAAAAATATGTTGGTAATATTATTTATCTAATAATTACTATTATTCAGTTTAATTTAAAACTGAATAATCTTGTTGATGGGTCAAAAATATAAAATAATTTAGTTATCATTTTCAATTAATTTTAAATTCTTTATATAGCTTTATATTATTTTTAATACTTTGTTCTTTATTAAAATAAATTTTTATAATAAATATAATTAATATTAAAATAAAGTATATATAAATTAATATTCATCTTATAATAGCTATTTGTGGAATTAGAATTTATTGATAAATAATAATTTTAATACGACATATTAATGTTATTTATTTAACTAAATTTCTCATCAAAAGTAGTTGCTAATTACTATAAAGTGAAATAAGAGACCAATAATTGCTTTCGGTCATTTGTTGACTTTATTATTCATTAAATAAATATATTAAAAGGTACACTTTCAACAACAATAGGTATGAATCTATGATTTGTTCCGCAAATTTCTAAACATTGTCCAAATAATAATCCATTTCGGTTTAATATTAAACTTGCTTGGTTTAATCGCCCAGGGGTACCATCAATTTTTACTCCCGATGAAGGTAATGTTCAAGAATGAATAACATCAGTTGATGTTACAATTATTCGAATAAAAGTATTAGATGGTAATACTATTCGATTATCAACATCTAATAATCGTAATTCATTAATATTTTCTTAATTTGTTATATATGAATCAAATTCTGTATAATTGAAATCTCAATTTTCATAAGTTCAATATCATTGATGACCTACAGCTTTAGTAGTTATTATAGGGCTATTAATTTCATCTATTAAATATAATAAACGTAATGATGGTGTTGCAATAAAAAATAAGGTTATTGTAGGTGTCACAGTTCAAATTAATTCAATTATTTATCCTTCTAATAAATTTCGATCAGTATATTTACTAAAAAAGAGTATAATTATGATATATCTTATTGTAGTAACAATTATTATCAAGATTTATATAATATGATCATGAAATAAAATTAATTGTTCTATTAATGGTGATGCTCTATCTCGTAAATAAATATTAGGTCATGTAGTTATTTCTAATAAAAGAGTTTCTTTATTTATAGGTCTTAAATCTATTGCACTAATCTGCCATATTAGAATTTAATTAAAATTGGTAATTCATTATAAGTGTGTTCTGTTGGTGGTAAATTATGTCTTCATTCTAATGATCTTGTTATATGTGATCTAAAAATGGTTTGTCGTACTGATGATATTCTTTCCCATAAAATTATAATGAATATTATTATACTTATTGTTGAAATAATAGCTCCTATAGATGATACAATATTTCATGTTAATATATCAGGATAGTCTGAGTAACATCGTGGTATACCTGCTAACCCTAAAAAATGTTGAGGAAAGAATGTTAGGTTTACCCCAATAAATATTGTAGTAAATTGAATTTCTAAGTCATAATGGATTTATTGATAATCCTGTAAATAATGGAAATCATTGGATAAACCCTGCTATAATAACAAATACTGCTCCTATTGATAATACCTAATGAAAGTGAGCTACTACATAATATGTATCATGTAATGTAATATAAATAGATGAATTTGATAACACATTTCCTGTTAATCCTCCTAGTGTAAATATAAATACGAATCCTATTGCCCATAAACATGATGGTCTTAATGTTAATTTAGATGCATATATCGTAGCTAATCAACTAAATACTTTAATTCCAGTAGGTACAGCAATGATTATTGTGGCTGAGGTAAAATATGCCCGGATGTCTACATCTATTCCTACTATAAATATATGATGAGCTCATACTACAAATCCTAATAACCCAATTGTTCCTATTGCGAAAATTATACCTAAATTTCCAAATACTTATTTTTTTCCTCTTTCGTGAGCAATGATATGAGAAATTATACCAAATCCTGATAAAATTAAAATATATACTTCTGGGTGACCAAAAAATCAAAATAAATGTTGGTATAAAATGGGATCCCCACCCCCCAGCAGGATCAAAGCATGATGTATTTATGTTTCGGTCAGTTAATAATATTGTAGTTGCCCCAGCAAGTACAGGTAATGAAAGTAATAATAAAATTGCTGTAATAATTACTGATCATACGAATAAAGGTATTTTTTCTAATGATATTCCTGGTGATTTTATATTAATTTTTGTTGAGATAAAATTAATAGCTCCTAAAATTGATGAGATTCCTGCTATATGTAATGAGAAAATAGTTAAATCTACAGATATTCTTCTATGACCAGTTAATAGTGCTAAAGGAGGGTATAATTTTCATCCTGTTCCTGTACCTATGTCAACTATTCTTCTTATAATTAGTAGTGTTAATGAGGGTGGTAATAGTCAAAATCTTATATAATTTATTCGTGGGAATGCTATATCTGGTGCTCCAATTATAATTGGCAGTAATCAATTTCCAAAACCCCCAATTATATTTGGTATGACCATGAAGAAAATTATTACAAAGGCGTGAGCTGTAACAATTGTATTGTAGATTTGATCATTACCAATAATTGATCCTGGTCTTCCTAATTCTATTCGAGTTGATATACTTATTGATAGTCCAATTATTCCTGATCATATTCTTATAAGAAATATAAAGTTCCAATATCTTTATGGTTGGTTGAGAACAGTCATTTTTTCATAAGTAAAATGACCGAGTTTAATAGGGAATAAATTGTAAATTTATTTACAGATATTATATCTTTTTACTATACACTTATATTCATATAATGATTTTAAATTGTAAATTTAAAGGTGTATTTATACTAAGGCTTAAAGATATTCTTTATTTATAACTTTGAAGGTTATTAGTTTATTTTAACTTAAATCCTTAATAAATTCTTATTATTAAAGTAATAAATGATAATCCTATAATTGTTATAATTGTAAGTGTTATTATTAAATTATTTTTTTTATTAAAATTTAAATTATTTCATTTTGGTTTTGAGTTAGTTAATATTAATGCTCTATATATTATACGTAAATAATAATAAATAGTAATTAATGTTAATATTATTATAATTCTTACAATTAGTAGTTCATTTAAATGTATAGCTGATTCAATTACTATTCATTTTGGTATAAATCCAAGTATTGGGGGTAACCCTCTAATTGATAATATATTAATTAATAATAATAATTTTTTATAAGTTGATTCATTTATTGATATTAATTGGTTTATGTGAAAGATCTTATATATATTTGTTGCCATAGTTATTGTTAATATCATTATTGTGTAAAATGAAAAGTATACTATTCATATTTTTTCTCTAACTATTATTGCTATTAATATTAACCTATTATTTCTAATAGATGAATATGCTATTAATTTTAGTAATGATGTTTGATTTAATCCTCCGACCACTCCAATTATAATTGATAAAATGATTGCTGTTGTGGTAATAAAATTAAATTTTAATACTATTGATATTAATATTAAAGGTGTAATTTTTTGTCATGTTATTAATATAAAACATTTAATTCAATTTAACCCTTCTATTATTTTTGGTATTCAAAAATGAAATGGTGAAATACCTCTTTTTGTTATTAATGATCTTATTAAAAGTGTTTATTTTATAAAGTTATTAAATATATTTGTATTAATTATTATTATAATGATTGCTATTAATAATAATATTGATGCAATAGTTTGTACTAAAAAGTATGTTAATGCTGATTCTTTAGAATTTATATTTTTTTGTTCTATAATTATAGGTAGAAGTGATATTATATTAATTTATATTCCTATTCACACTCTAAATCAAGAGTTATATGAAATAGAGAGAAGTACTCTAATAATTAGTATTATTCTAAACAATATATATTTAATGATTTATTTATAATTAGAAAAATTATAATGTTCCATTGATGAGGTATGAACCCATTAGTTTATTTTAGCTTATTTTGCTATACTTTGTTGTATGATGCATATCAGTTTTTGATACTTTAGGTAATAAATTAATTATATTAAGTATAATGGAAGTAATATATTATTACATTTTTGATTACATCAAAATAATCTTTTAATCAAGCATTCCGTTATTTGATTTATTTCATAGTTTCAATTTAGCTTCTTCACCACTAATCATACAGTTTCAATTTAGTTTCTTCACCACTAATCATACAGTTTCAATTTCGCTTCTTCACCACTAATCATACAGTTTCAATTTAGCTTCTTCACCACTAATCATACAGTTTCAATTTAGCTTTTTCACCACTAATCATACAGTTTCAATTTAGCTTTTTTACCACTTATCATACAGTTTCAATTTAGCTTTTCCACCACTAATCATACAATTTTAATTTAGTTTTTTCACCAGTAATCATACAATTTCAATTTAGCTTTTTAACCACTAATCATACAGTTTCAATTTAGCTTCTTCACCACTAATCATACAGTATCAATTTAGATTTTTCACCACTAATCATACAGTTTCAATTTAGCTTTTTTACCACTTATCATACAGTTTCAATTTAGCTTCTTCAAACTATATTTCTTATTAAACTATATTTTCTTATTGATTTTAAAATCAATAATATTGATTTTATTTAGTTTTAATTATGTTTTTTTACCCCAAATGGGAAAATTTAATTTAAAATAATAAATTTTTTTAAATGTATTATTGTTTTTTCAGCTATTTTCCCCCTATTTTGATGTGATTGAATTAATATATTTTATTATAGTTTAATTTGTTGTGGGGTTTTTGCCTAAAGAATTTATTTGTTGTTGATGCATCTATTCAATCTTTTACTTTTTTCAATCATTGTTATTATTGCAGTTATTATTGAAATAGGTCAAATAATTTGCATGTTGTGATTATTGAAACTATTTCATAAATCTGGAATTATCGTACACATTTTTGTGTAAAGCGTAATGTAGACACAATCTTTTTACAGCTATTTTAGAGTAAGATATTTTCAATTGCCTTCGTAAATACACTTGGAAGAGAAAATCAAACAAGGGCCATAATAAATTTGCAAACAAATTTTCTATTTTTATTAATTTAATTGAAACTACAAGGAAAATTAGATATCAATTTCTCCAAAATTTAAAATGAAATATGTTTCTTACAAGATGAGCTGGCGATATGGGGTTTCCAGCGTTAGTTAGTTATCTTTCCACTCAAGGATATCATTACAGGTTTGTTACAACGAAATTATAAATTCGAATGACAAAGTGTAACAAAATTCAATGAAAATTTGCAGCCCAGTTGGGCTTTTTTAAGGAATGTTTATCAAACAAAATAACATATTTTTTAAGTCAGGTGCATAATACACATGTGAAAATAATCTTCTGATAACACAACAAATGTTTGCATGCTTCCTAATTTTCAGTAAAAATTTTTTCAAGAAGTATAAAATTATTCTACAGTTTTTTATTATTACTTTTATTGATTTATGTCCTATGTCATGTAAATTTTAAGTTTTTATTTACATCTTGCGTGGTCCTAAACACTTGGTGTCCTGTTTATTAGTATGTTTTGAGCAGGTAAAATATTTATTTTCAAAATTGCGGCCATATAAACATGTAAACTAAGAACGTCATATCTACGAAACCACGAAAAAAATTCCAACTTCACTTTGTATGCTGGCAGTATCTATTATAGAGTAGAGTGGACCAAAAGGACGCACATAATGTTTGGACCCAAAGAACATATTTGTAAATATAAACAGAGAGATGTTATTAATTATGCAAAACTGTTCATTCTCTGTGTTTTTATTTAACTATGTGTTATAACATAATTCTCAATATTTTTATTCTAGTGATGTTTAAGTCAAGACTAGTGGGGTAAAAAGACGCTTGTTACCACAACCGTATAAGATAAATATAAAATCGTTAATTGAGTTGAACATAATTTTACTATTTAAAACACAAATGCATTACAAAATTGCATTGATAACGCAGATAAATAGATTACATGGCAAATATTTTCATTTCAATCGCTTGGCAAAATGTGTTATGTATTTTAAAAGTTATAACAAGTAGATAGATTATGCCGATGCGATGTTAAGGGCTGGGTGCTGTGGTTCAGTGGCTCGGTGGCCATCTTGGATCCGCCATCTAAGATAACGTCACAGTCCGCCATAATTTTCGTTTGCCATCCTGTTTCCGTTTGCTATCTTGTTTCTACCATCCGCCAAATTCTTCGCCATCTTGTTTCCACTTGTCTTTTGTTTTCATCGGCTGTTGCTAGAGGGCGCACCAGTCATTCGACCACCATATTTGTTTATGGAGATGGCCACTAGTATATGCTGATGTCGCTCTCGCTCAGCCTCTATGATGGTTCAAGGGTTGACCACTAGGGGCGCTGCTTTTATTATTTCAGAACTCAAACTATAATTTGGAGAAGGGCGTGATCGAACTTCCGAACCTTGGGTCGGCACGCAGACGCCTTAGACCACTCGGCTATCGGTACATGAGCTGGGACGAGGGTTTAAAAGAAATAATAGCGTGTGTGTGCTGGTGGGAATAAATATTTAGTCGTAATTATTCTAATGTGTAATGATAATATTAAATGTAATTTTTTTTTACTCTCCGAGACTTATATAGACCAGCAATAAGAAATTATTTTCATATATTCATGAACCATCAATAATTTTTTTTCCATATATATATAAAATTCTTTTTTAAGTATTTCTTTTTAAGTATTTCCTTTTTTAAAATATTATGGTAAGGTGTACCTTTGAAATAAAACACATTTTTTATTTAATTTTTTATTTATTTAGGTTACTGGAGTTTAGTTTGGGAGCATGCATGGACAAGCAGGGTAGTTGACCTTGCCAACGTTTAAAAAAAGTATCTGTGCTTACATAGCAATAAATGTGTTGCCTGCTCGTGTACTGTTACCTGACTCCTTGCAGACCTGTTAAAATGTGCTAACAGTTCGTTTTCACAATCAAGTGCAAGAATAAAATGAATGCAATGTAAGGTAAACATACATTTATTTAAATACTATACATGTATATATGAGTATATATATTAAATTAAATTTTATAAAACATTGGTAAATACTATTTCAAAATGTCCTCCTTTTCGATGCTGAAGTCGTCAAGTTTCGAGTGTCGAGCCACCTTACATACATGTGTCCATTACGCCATTTCAGCATCTTTTCCACCAAATATCTGACACAGAGTATATCCAGCATAAGGAGTTTGTTGGGTTCGCTTCGTAGGTACACAAGGTAATACATCGTATACGAAACACCTTATTCTGCCATTCATCTACCACTCACATAAAGCCCAAAGATGTCAAGGACGACTCTCTGCTTCGATCTGTTTGTGCTATTCCGTTGAGGATATTGACTTTAGAGCTATTCCCACCCATGTTGACTTAGGCTATCTGACATCATGTATATTGTGAATCTGCTGCCTTTGACTAGACTTGAAGTCTCCCGAAATATGAGATAATTTCGTTTTTTATATGGTTGCACACCTGATTGGCACCCACAGTATATAAAATGAGAAAAATCGGTGCTCTCATTTAGTCGCCGCCTAGAAGTCTGATCGTCACCATGACTCCATTCTGTCCTACGAACACTTATTTAAATACCAAGCCTGACTATGGTGGCATTGAAAACAGTTCCATCGCAGAAGATGGATATTTGCGCAGCTACATCGAAACCTGCGATGGTAGCAGCATGAAGCATTGGCATTTTGTGCATTATCCAGTCGTCTACAAATCAACGCCGTTCAATTGGACTGCCCAGGACCATCATCCTGCATCGTGTTCAACATGACACCGCAGACGCAGCTGCCATGCATCATCGACGAAATCATCGTTACGGCCAAGACGGCTGCTATCAATCACGCACCAGACTGTGCCGCGAAGTTTCCCCAGGCAGGGCACGAACCTTCCCAGCATCCCGGGCCCAAGAAAGATGCTGCCATCCAGACAACCATATTGCGCCGAGTATAGCGACGGCGCCATGCACTCATGATAGTATCCACCGTGGTTGATTCTGCCTCCATCTCGGGAAACGAACCTGCACCTACTCGTCGACGTCGTCCAGCAGTGTGTATTTCTGGAACTGTGGATGCTGGATCTGATGTTAGTGGTGGTCCCGCCATTTGCGAGGTGGAAGTCATGGAGTCGACTGTTAAAGATATGCAAGATCTGCAGTGTGGCTATGATGAGGTGGATGACCAACTGGGGACCGGGGATGTGAGTGTTTGAGACGATGGACATCGGCATGATCCTGAGAATGGTGCTGCCTTTAGCAAGAAGCTAATGCTTAACATCATTCACGAACTGCTTAGCCTTGCACGTGACAGTATACTAAACTAAAATAGTGCAATGTGTACATTTTTTCAGTTAACCAGAGACAAAAAATATTTATGGAATAGTTAAAACATCGAAAAAGTAAGATGGCCTATGCTTGTATTTTGCGTTCTGTATTTACTGTGTAATAAATAAATGGTATATGAATATGTATTTGGTTGTTTTATTTATTTTTTCCTTTTTAAATTTTTTTTTCAATATTAATACTTTTTACTGAATCTTGTATGTGATCAAAATAGATTTTCAATAAACATATTTTTTTATAACTTCCTAATGAGGGAACATTTTTATCAAAGTGAATAAAAAATCATAGTTTCTAGGGTCGATCCCGGATTTCCATGCCAGACGAAACCACAGGTCAGTGGGTTTTCTCGAGGTTCTCCTGTTTACCCCACCCTTTCATTCCCGTGCCGCTCCATACTCACTTCGCTTCACCGTCATCGGCTTTCCAGACAAGGGGAGAGAAATTATTGTCGCGTAACTATATTTTAAAATGTATTCTGCAATCATTATCGAATATTCTTCTTTGATTAACATAGTATACCACACAGAGGATTGAATAACTGACATGTCAGGGATGTGCATTTTTTGGTTTAGCATTTAGAATAGATATGAATTAATTATTGATGAATGATGATGTTCTGAGTATTACTACAAACGCGATAGTTGTTGACATACTAAAATTAAAACGATAACTGTCTCTGAAATATAATTAAATAATGTTTATTGACCTAACGAAGTTCATTTTGAAAATTAATCTGAAACATAAGTAATGGCAAAAAATATACAATTCCAAGATGACGACCAAATGTCCCCCTTCACAACAAGAATAGTCTAAAAAAAAATTAATATTAATAATAAGTGGTTTGGAGTCAGAGAGTTTTAAAATAAAGGGTCGAGGATTTTTTTCCCGTTATAAATATTTGCAATATACCTCATATGTGGAATAGCAATTCACCGGTTGAGGTTCCTGGCCAGGAAACGAACAGCTACGTACAGTTGTGAAGGAACACGCATACTCGCAAAAACACACCAACTCTGTTTGCAAGCAGCCGTCAGTCGGTAGTGTTCTGTAGTATGCTGCAGGAATACTTTCAGGCTGTTCACGATAAACTGAGCACTTTTGAAAGCCCTGCTTCAGATCTACCTTTAGGCTTTTTGTGTATTCTTCCATCACATATAAAATTAACATTTAAATATGCCTTATCACTTTATTCATGCGCCGGTCAAATAAAAGTAAGAAATTGTTAGCATCAAAAATTTTACAAATTTTCTTATTCTTAGTCTTACAAGAATATGAATAGCCGGTAGGTTTTCTCGGGAATCTCCCGTTTTCCTCGCCCCTTAATTCTGGGGCTGCTCCCCACTAACGTCGTTTCACCCTCATCGGCTCACGATGTCAAGAGCAGCCGAAATCTCTTCATTCATTCTTCAGACATATTTTCTATATATTATTTTAAAACTTTTAAAAAATAATAATTCTAATTTTAAATGGTTTTACTAACCATTTCAAAATCACTTAATTTCATCAATCAATTATGACCTAGACAAGTAAAACTGTTTGCGAATAATTTACCCACAGGTTACATCATTGAACATCACAGACTAGAATTTGCCTAAACGTGCGTAATGTACACAATTGCGTTCACTGAGTTTGAATGGATTAAGCATTGCTTAAATGCTAAAGGCTTCTGTCATTTTTTTTAATGTGAAAAAAGGTAACGAAACATTAATTTTAATATAATTTGCTTTCTCCGGCTTAGAAGCAAACTCAAGTGTTCGCTAGCACACAGAAATAGAATATAGTTTATATTTAAAAAAAAAAATTATTTCATAGACTAGAGACAATACGACATGAGATTCATTGCGTGCGTGCGATGAAAAGCTTTGATCCGTTCACGCAAAATGATAAAACGTAATTTATAATTTTTGAAATATACATGTTTATACATCAAAGCTTAAACGAAATTCACAACGCCGGAATTTTCGAGCCAAATGTTATACGTCAACAGTGCATACTGATTTATTATTTAACACGTATCTTGTGTTACACCACGCATGAATATTTTTCCCATCTTTTCCCATGGATATTACGTTCACATTCTATTATTATAGACAATTCCAAAGCCTTGCGTATAAACTATAAAATACTTTGTTCTGTAGTAACGCAAACATTTCGTGTACAGTCAAGGCGTAGAAAGATTTTCACAAGCACTTCTGCCATCTAAAGATCTACGCAAATTAATTCTTCAAATGGGGTGTGTATGCCGGAAAATACATTCAATTTTAAGACCATTTGTTTCTACGTTACGTATCGAATAACATTCACAACGCGGAAGTTTCGGGCTGATCTTTGTGGCTTGGAGGTGTAGCAGTGCATGTGATATATTATTTAACACTTATCTTGTGTTGCGTCGTGCGTAAACCGTACCCAATCTTTGTCCGTTGATATTACGGTATGTTAGCAGTTGCTTGCTTAGACATTTAAGTCCATCCCGAAGTCGTGCTGAAGTTCTACTTTCATGCAAATAAAATTAAGGACAACCAACCTTATTCGTGCGCGTATTTAGTAATAATATGCCTATTTACATTATTTATATATAAAATATATGTAACAGTTTAATTTAGCCAATATATTAATAATAACTTCTGATACACGACACAACCAAAACTATGTGGTTTTTTTTTCTTCAAAAATCTGCTAACAGAACTGCATTTCAGACTGTTTGAAAATAATTTATTATACGTGGATTTACTGTATTTGTGAATGCACTATAAAAATCATAGTTTAGAAACTGTAATTTTTGTTCAGAGATGTAACATATTAGGGAGCCTTCCTACCTGAGCTGATTTATTATGCTTCCGCCTAATTTATTTAAGTTCCCGCCACTTCCATATATTTAATATACAGATTAAGGCATATCTCGGCAGATGTTACGAGCACTACAGCATTTGATATATGTACAGTACACGTTCACAAAATTACAGAAAGCGAATACAGTTCGGTCACTGTCTCCTTAGAACATGCAGTGATTTCTTGCACGGACTGATACGTGTGTGATTTTTTAATGGTTTCAAAGTCTTGGAAACGGAGAAAATGTAGTCTTTGTGCTTCTCGTTTACATATTTTTGTGTAAGACTAGTACTGCATTTAAATCTAATGGAGTACTGTTTCCAATATCCTTTGGATCTGTCTGGACTAGAGGCTAGGTTTGTTTTTTCAGGTGAAATAATAGAATTTGTTTTCTTCTGGAGAGGAGGAGAGTATAGTCTGTGATGCCTTGCCAAGCAGCGCGGCTCTCTCACGGTGTCGCCTTCACAGCGCGACGACTGGCGGTGTCTGCCTTATCTCTGCGGGCTGTGTGCAGTTTCGCAGTCGCAGTGTGAGACAGTGTCACCCCGCGCGCGACGAGGTGTCGCCTTCAGAGTGCGGCGAGGGGGAGTGCGTGCGCTATCTCTGCCAGCAGCGATGAATTTCGCCCTCGCAGCAATGCGCAGCGTGAGACTACTCGCAGCGCATTGCTGCGTTGCTGCTACTCGCTGTGCCTGGCCGGCAAATGTCTCGAGATCAATAAATTCTTTTAAAAACTGAAATAACAATATGTGACGACACTCTTTGCGATTATTTTTGTATGAAAACTAAAATAATAACTAATAGTTCATGGTAACATGTTACATGTTGCTGGGAAGGAGGGGGAAGAGGCGCCCCTGCCTGTGACGTCAACCGATTTTGTTGTCCCAAATTCATCTGGTATTTTCCTACTCCTACTATCCCTACATAGATTATGAGTAAATTAAGTAGGGGTGGGGGAAGTCAACCAATAAAAATGCCTCGCCAAAAATCGTTACATTATATTTCACGTAGTTTCTAATAAAATAAGTAAAACTGGAAGGAAGGGAAGTTAGCAAGTGAAAATGCTTTGCCAGGAGGGATGGGAAGTCACCTATGGTGGTCCCTACTTTGCAGGTAATATATTTCTTAAATCACCCCGCGCCGCCACACCATTTGGCTAGGACATATAAATGCTGGAGCATCCAAATATCTTTCTTTCTGATTTCAGCGCTTATTGTCTGCATATCCGAATACCCTTCTGCTTCGTCGCCATTTTGTGCTTGGAGAGTTATTGCGAGGTTTAACGGTCGCCTTCCAGTTTTTCTTCGAGTAATTGCTCGCTAAGGTATGTTACTTCTAATTTTTTTATCATGGAGTTTAATGCATTCTTGTTAATTTTGTTTGCTAACAAGCTCTTAAATGTATTTGTCATTAAATTTTATGCAAATTGTTTGCTAATGGGATATTTAATTTTAAAATAAATAACTCATTCAGATTTTTGTTAATTTGTTTGGCAACGGGCTCTTTAAATTAGAAATAAATGACAGTTTTAGTTCCTTATTTATTTATTTAGGAATGAGCTCTCAATTTTTTTTAATAAAGTTCTTATGCAAACGTTTTTAAAATGAAATTGTTTGTGTGCTTGCTGAATGTTACAATGCAAAGTTATTAATGACGTTTATTTTATTTTACTTTTCTCAGTGATTAGCAGCCAGTGCGTCAAGTTCACTCACCAAAGGTTCGTGCTTGGCCTGTCAACCGACATCGGAGCAAGTCAGCACAGACTGTCAATTGTTGCGTGTTGCGAATTCTTTTGAAAGTAAGTAGTAGCACAGATGAGATAATAATAGTTTTATTTTTTTTTTAACGCACAATGGCCCTTTTATTTTTATAGGGTACTGCTGGGCACAGTCGCAGGTACTGTCAATTCCTGGGGTTCTCTCTTCAGTGGGCTTGCGGTCAAGTCTGTAAGGAAACCACGACATATTCACTCTAATACAAGCAGTGAGTATTTACGACTACGAGACGAACATTTTGTGCATGATTCTTTTAATATAATTTTTACATTATGTTGTGAACTTGTGTCCAGGTGAAGTTACTTCCGCGGTAGGGCGTCAGAGAGTCCCATTTGTGAGTCAAATCTTCTGTTTCACGGGAGTCCCTAGCAATGCAGCCTATCGTTGTCAGGAGAGTGTCTGCATGCAGTCTTCCTTCTTTTCTTCTGGTATGTAACTATGCTGTCTAAATGCAAAACTGCGCGAGAGCATTTTAAATAAATCGTTGACTATAAAATTCCAAGTTATGTAGTAGTAAAAAAAATTTGTATTCATAAATAACTTGACTACAGTATGGATCAGTACAAAAAAAATAACATCAGAGTATTTGTTATGCCACACAGTTCAGTATTAAATTTAAAAAAAAAAGTGAATAATTTTTACATGGAAGCAGAGTAGTAACACCGGCTTGGTTGGCAGATGTATTTGTGCATTAACTATAGTTTTTTCCAGCTTCACTGACAATTTTGTTTGCATCAACATATCGTGGCCAGATTATTAATATTATTCGTACCCGTATGTTGCACGTTTTTTTTTGCTGGAGTCTTTCAGAATGGAGGGCGGCTATTTCGATATGGAAACTTCGGGGAGTTTCCAACTTCCTTCGCTTTCTATGGTCTATGTGGTAAGTGCAATACCGCCTTTAGGGTTACATTGTTGATTTGCATAAACTATTTTTTGCACACAACAGCTGATTGAGGCACGAAAGGACCTGCATCCATAATCCTCACCGGGAACAGGAGCAAGTCTGCGAGAAGTGCGGGATGCAGATTGGGCGGGAAGATAATATGGAACATCACCTGAGGAGCTGCAATGGCACTGTGCAGCAGAAAGAAGCTGACAACCTGCAAGTTTTGTAATGCCCTACTTACCAACACAGCAGATGCCCGAAGGCTCGAAAAGGGGTGTAAGTTCAACCCGTATAAGTAGACTTTCGTCTGTGAAGACTGTGGGAAAGAATATTCCAGGGAAAACAAGCTGAAAGAATATGTAAGAAGTGCTCAGCCACCCCCCCCCTCCTTCCTCATGAAGAAGGCCAGGCGTGATGTTTCCACCTAGCAGCAGACAGTAGCAGTGCCAGCACCTCGACCGAGGATCGTTGTGAGGCCGGACAGCCGGCGGCCCACGGATTTCTGTTGGCCGAAACTGCATTAAGAGGGAATCTGATAACACATGTGGCAGAAAATACAAGTGACTAGGCCAATGACGTGTGCACATATGTGGAAGAAAAAAAACAGAATATCATCGACCAACTGCAGAAAGAAGCAATTGAAAACTGACCAATAAAATTTAATTTCTTCTTGGAATGTGACTATGGCAAACATGAGCCCCATGAAAATGAAGTAAATCAGCGCGCCTTCAAGACAAAAATTTTCCTATTTACAATTAATATGACGTTTAAGAAGCTGTGGCGGCCAGCGTAATCAAGATATTCCAAGAAGAGGAGGAATACCAGGGAAAGGGATCTGAATGGTCACTCACAGCAGTAAAGAGAATGCATCTCATAATAAATAAATTGGAATCCCTGCCGCACATCCAGCTACATCGATTTGCCAGTGCCCATCAAAAACGGGGAAGCCATGATAAACCATAAAAACGAGGATTACGAGTGCTTCAAGTGGGCCATACTCGCCATATATCTTGAAGGAGAAACAAAATCCCGGAGTTATGTTAAATGTATTCATAATTAATTACCAAATTAAGCTTGCACCAAGACGAGTCAGTGATGAAGAGAAGCACATAAATTTCGATCACTTCCTCCTCACCACCAAAACCGAAGGATGGATGAGCAGTTCCAAACCGAAGGATGCATGATCAGTTCCCAAACCGAAGGATGGATGGATGACCGACACAAGAAAAATAAATGTATTTAATGAAAAAATTATGTGTAAATAAAAATTATTATTAAAAAATGTAAAAAAATGTGGTCTATTTCTAACAACTTTAAAATGAAAATACAAAAAAAGTATATTTTAAAAGTAATACTTAAAAAAGAATTATTACTATATAAAAAAATTCTTATTGCGTGTCTGTGGCTATGAAAAAAATTCTTATTGCTGGTCTATATAAGCCTTGGTTAGTCAAAAAAACATATATGAAAAAATTATTACTACGCATTAGAATATTCATGACTAAATATTTATTCGTGCCCCGCACACACAAGATATTGCTTCTTTTAAACCCTTGCCCCAGTATATGTCGCTATAGCTGAGTGGTCTGAGGCGTCTGCATGCCGATTCGTGGTTCGGCAGTTCGGTCCCTCTCTCATCAAACGATATTTTGAGTTCTGCGAAAATTAAATAAAAAGAAACCCTCCTAGCAACGAACTCTAGAACTAACATGGTGGCTAGAGCGACACCAGCCCCCTAGGAACAGCCGATGTAAACAAAAGACAAGTGGAAAAAAGATGGTGGAGAAGATGGTGAATGGCAGAAACAATATGGTGTATGGAAACTGAATGGCGCCCGGAAACTAGATGATGGTCAGAAACAAGATATCAGCCGGAAACAATGTGGCAGTTGCGACGTCATCCAATATGGTGGATCCAAGATGGTGGCTGAGCCACAGAGCCACAGCCCTCAGCCCTTGTTCTCGGATCGGCATAATGTATCTACTATCTCATATGAATGTAGCTCTGGCTTAATAAGCAGAGCACGCTTCATGCCACCACTATGTACAATGATTACACATTAGCCAATCGTCGGATTGAGCATCTGTGTATCTTTCCTAGCATCCTGGACAGAGTAGAATGTCTTCTGCTTCTCTTGATTTATTCTGTTTTACAGTTTGGAGCGTCGTCACTAACACAGTTTCATTTGCGCTTAACTGAACTTGACGTTTTATTGTTTGAGGTTGTTTCTTTGGACATTTTCTCTTTCATTCCATTAGCTCTATCTTGTAACTGTGCTTTAAATGGCAAACCTGTAATTATAACATACTTGTGCCCTTGCTTCCTCCTTTGCAGGGGGTCTTTTCTTCGTGGCATTGGCCTGATTCCTGCAGGGGAAACTAGTTTTGCCACTGATCGAGTTGATGTGGTATGTTCCTCATATGAATCAGTATCAGAATTTCGATCATACTGTACAGATGATGGTGTTACACTCAACTCAGAATGGATACATTGGGTGCCAGAAGTGGATGGAACTACACATGTTGCGGATGATATAGCTTATTTATTGATAGCTGTATCTGTTACTGAAGAAGGAAAAAACTCTTCTTCAGTAAATAATCCAGGATTAAGAGACATAACACCACACATCTGGAAAGCAGTGACAGCCCTGACCACTGAAGCACATCTACAGTAGGCAGTGCCAATCAGGCCTGCCATCTGTCACTGTGTAACGACTCTTCCTGGATTGCTCACCAGCCAGTTACAGCATGCCTCTGCAAAATAAACATTTTAAGAGGTTTAAAAAAGCATCTGTCCAGTGGTTGCACTTTATAACTGCTCTGAGGAGGGATGGACAATATGGAAATGCCATTATCCAACAAAACAAAACAGCTTATAAGGACAGGTGAGAACTATGGTTATCGAAAATTAACAAAAGAGGCAAGTTTCGTGGCCTTGGCATGATTCTGAAAATGCCGTATTTACATAACCACTGTCAGACATATAAATAACTGATACCGGTGGAGCACCATGCATAAACTCTTTTCTCTTCCATTTCCCCTTGAAGATAAGTACAGGTGGTACATAATGTCCTGCAGCGCACATTGCACAGACTGCGGTAACTAACGCGCCCCTCTCAGCTGAACTACTTTTCCTTACAGATATTTTGCCAGTGCTGGAAAAAACTTTAGGGGCATTACTTTGAACAGTTGACATTTCCGTCTCGTCCATGTTTTAAATCCTTTCTTGTGTGAATTTCTGTTGTGCCATAAGCCCAAACAAATTACTAAAAATTACATCCAGCTTCACTCTGTTAAAACCCACTATCCTTGCCAGACTTGTTTGTTGAAGTGTTCGCAAGTACAAACTATTTTTCCTTTCATGAAAATTAGTGCCCAATCCTTTCCTGCTAATCTTGACTCTTTATTGTACTAGTACACGACGTTGTTTGCCTCTGCGTACTCAAATGCCAACCTCCTGAGATCGTTGAAGGTGATTCCATAGAAGGATGCAATCAGGTCTCTGCAATGGTTAACTTATGATCTTACTTTGGTGTGAATGTTGACGAAAATCTTCTGAATTGAACAATATTCCCTAAAAAATACACAAATCGTAACAAATTAAAATTTTTGCGATTGGTTTATGTAATATAAATTGGTAGTTAGAAATTCTAGATCAGATCATGAGAGCATATAAAATTTCAATATACCACACAGTTAAAATTTCCATGAAATTGCGGAAAAGTACTAATAAACAAAATATCCAGAAATCTTCGTAAAATTACGGTCACTCTGTTTTCTCAGTAATGGACCTTCCATAAATTTTACACGAATTTCTTGAATTTATAGAACTTTTTGTAATTTTGCTAAATGGTTGTATTTTCAGTTTAAAAAAGAGGATTACGAAGAAAAATGTGTATTTATGTAATGCTGGTAATGCACTATGTATAAACATCAAATAAAAAAATTTAAAATTTGTTATAATGTAGGTTTTGAACCCGAAACCAACAGATTCCAAGGCAATGACTCTAACCCCTGTTTTTTTATTACCTATGCATTAGCCGTTGGACAGAGCGGGAGCGTCGTTTGTAAGTGTCGTTTGTGTGTGGAAGTGTCGTGTGACGAGCTCGAGTTGGACCAACCTGATGAGAAATTCACTGGCCACATGTGCGCGACATTCAAACAGGAAATCTGCCGTGGCGCGAACTCCTTACACTAGAAGTGGGCCACTCTGACCCTGAGCAATGGGGACAGAACAACTCACCTACCACCGCCTCATATAAAATGTAGGTTTAAACATGGTAATGATTATATATATACAATGCGAATTTTCCCGTTTCTGTATATTAACTGTATGTGTCTGTAAAAATTTCCATGAACTTACGGTAATTTTTAAAAGTCCACTAAGAGGCATTATAAATACTTTTATCAGGTTGCGCTACGTACTACTGAAATAAAATATATTTTTATTAACAGGGACAGTTTTTCAGAACTGTGGGGCAAAAGTACGCACACCGGGCAAAAGTTCGGGATGAGAACTTTTACCACACTTATACATGCGCTTATTTGCCCCACACTACTGATCTTCACTTCCCAAGAAGTGGTTCTTTCTAAGTCAAACAATATGGACATTCTGTTATATCTCAGTACACACCAGAAACCACTGAATCATAAAACCTAGTTAATTATTTTCTCACGCGTACTTTTTTTTATTGATATTCTAGTTGCAATAAATTAAAATATTACATAAAGTGCACGAAAAATGAAATTTTCCTCATGGTTTCGTTGCCGTTCGTGCAAGCCAGCTGTCCTCGCATATAACGATACTCCGCCATGACACCTGGCAGACCGACTCAGGGTTGTCAAGCTAGTAGTCATGGAAACAAGTATAACTACACTAAGCACTTTTACCCCACTGTACTTTAACCATGAAATCTGTGTATATATACAGACGCATTTCTCTGCCACTGTAAGATAGCCGTACATTAAAAAAATTAAGATTTTATGTTATCTCAGGAAAGAACCAACTGTTACCCACCAAACAATGCGAAGAAATTGAACTGTGGTAGGTCATTATTAATTTGTTAGTTTTATGTGTGCTGGACACTTATTTTCAGAATGGTGGCTGTAATAACACTTTAGCTTAATGTGCTATATCAACGAAAGAATGTAACCGATCTTAACTTAACTTTGTATACTGCATCTATGAAAATGCATCGATGTGCTATTTGTAGTATTTTTGTCCTCAATTTATGAAGATTGTTACATGAAAATAAATAGTTGTTATATGCAATATCTCGACGACTAATCAACCGATTCTCACAAAATTTTACACAGGCATAGGACTACAGTAGAGTGTGTAAACTAACTAGTAGTTAGAAAATGCCGGGTTAAACACAGCTTTGTGGCAGGGACACAGGGACCCCAACGAATCTTGTTATGAAAACGTCAACATCATGCTCTTGCATTCTACTGTTATGGTGGCCATATTGGCAGCCAGTGCATAAATGCTATGTCATTTCTATTCGATTGAATCTATTTTGTTTTTAAAATTTTCCATAATTTAATTTTTTTCCAAAATAATTTTTTTTTCAAAAGTGAAAAAAATATATTTAACATTTCAAAACATTAAAACATTCATTATTCCAAAATTTCAAATTTTTTTTTCGAACATTCCATGGTGGCGATATTTGTTTTTACTCCATATACGGAAGCCATTGCTTCCTGCAACGAACCCCTCTTGCCATTAAATCGCCCGAGGCTACGAGCAGTGTCCTCTATTATTCATATGAATTTATTAATAACTGTTTGCAGTATCAATACTGCGATTTAATACATGCATGTCAGCTTTATATAATGGATATTGAACCAACTAATTAATATTCGTAAGAATTCAATAAATACTTTTACAGTATAAATATATTTTATTTAATAAACACTGCCATTGGTGCCACGGTGAAATAGTGGCTAGATACATAGTTTCTTCCAGCGTGAAATAATAGATTCTTTAACAGCACTAAATATTTGTCTCAGGTTTATATAATAGATATTGAACAAAGTAATTATTATTCATATGAATTTATTAAACACTCTTCACCTCTATAATATATGCACTGGTGTTCCCTTTCCAAGTATGGCTATAGACATCCAGTTTCCTCCACAGTAAAATAAGTACTGATTATTTAATAACACTAAATAATATTATTTCTCAGGTGTGCATGATGAACATTGAAGCATGAACTCGACACTTGTGTAATTAGTGCTGGTTGGTGCGCATGTATAACTTGTACATTATTTCAGGTTTATTTAAGGAATATTCATATGAAATTATGAAATACTTTGCAGTTTGGTATGTGTTTAAAAAAGCTCCGCCTCAGCCAGCAAAAAAAACGAGAGCGTTTCCAAGCCAATAGATAGTGAAGTTATCGAGGTATCTCCATATCAACAGTCATTTAAGTGAATGGGACTTCTCTATCCCCAGACACGGCGGACATTAAGTTATCGGGAAACCGATAAAAAATAATTATGGCCTGACACAACAACTCGAGTGCCCACTTCCAAAGAGGCAGGTTGTATCCCAGTCTCACTATGCTTTAAAAAAAAAATTCAACTAATTATTTGAGAATTTTACATAACGGAGCTCAAAAAACCTACATAAATAATGCTGATTAACTGATTTGCATATCAGTGCAATGGAGATTGTGCTACAGTGAACCACACTTCCTGTTCGGATCAGTGACATTGACAGACATGAAACCAAGGGATTTACATCATGGCATGGAACGTTATTACCGGGGACAGTACGAGGTATAATAGTAGTGCCAAGCAATTGTGGTAAGACATTGTGTTTGTAAGTTTGGAGGAACCCAACAGTCTTAGACTCGAAAATATTTACCTATGCTCGAAATCACTACACCAACCAAAGTACTTGCGACTATCACAAATACCACAAGCCATTGTCGGACTTGGTTATTTTTCATTTAGCAATAATGAAGCGGTCGTACAGCCAAGTGAAGCCTTACCGAATTCTATATTTATTTTCGACGACGTTGCATGCAAGAGACAGGCGACAATGCAGAAATATTTTAGCATGGAATGTCATTTAGCAGCGGATTCTATTTACCTATATCAAACGTATTCACGAATGCCTAAACAGCTTCTATGTGACAATGCTAATTTCCTACTGCTATTTCGTATGGACGACCTGAATTTACATCACATTTACTCTAATAGTCTGACCATGTTAATACTGATTTGACATTTGACATATTTAAAGAATTGGGATCCATTTCTGGCGCGAACCTCACGGTTTCCTAATGACAGTCAAAGATTTTCTACTTGATAAGCGGCGGTACCGTAGAGGTTTTGATCAGTTTATCATCGATCATCAGTGAAGTATGAGTTACTCCGTATCCAAGTTCGGCCATAGTGGTCCTAAGCGTGCACCGGAAAGCTGTATTATATCTACCAACGACGGAAATTGCAGTTTCGGAGGAAAACGAGCAAAGAGTTTAGGCAATGATAAACATGACGGCGATGCTGCAAATGTATCCTTTGTACTAAGCATTACATTGGAAGCATTGCTGCCAGTGACAACACTTCAAACTAAAATCGAGACACATCTGCTCACATTATTTGCAGGTATGACACGAATCACAGCCTTAGAGACTACGCTGAGTGATATGGGAGAGCGTATAGCCAGCAGAGTTCATATTACCATGACAAGTGAATTACATCCATTGACCGAAGACATTAAGAAACTATCTGCGTTGGGTGGGAAACACGCTACTGTGGAAGGCCGCCTATTTGATACAAATATACTTACAACAATCATGGATTTGCGACTCAGCACATTAATAGGAAGTGTATTTTAACTGGCTGCCTTTACTGGCGGGGATTCACTCGAAGCAGTGGAAGGGCGTCTGTCAGGCAACACGAACGTACTGTCTACCAAAATGGAGGCCCAGCTTCACAAATTATCCGAAGATGTTCTGAAATTGATCGCGATAAGAGGCAGTATCGCAGCCTTAGAGAATAAAATCTACGATGTAGGGGAGCAGATCGGTGCTAGAGTTCTAGCAGGTCTCACCACCATACTTGGCAAGCATCTTAAAGTAAAGACCAAGAGTAATGTAGATAAGAAGCTGGAATCGAACCTCATCGTTATGGAGGGCCGTATGTTCACCAACACAAATGCGCTGTCTACCAAAATGGAGGCACAGCTATGCAAATTATCCAATGATTTACAGAAAATCGGCGTGATAGGTGGTACGGTTTCAGCTATGGAGAAAAAAATTAGCAATGTGGGCGAGCAAGTTAGCAGTCTCGAAGCTAAACTAGACATTTACCTTAATGACAAAGCCGCGAGCGGCCTCACGCTGGAGGTAATAAGTAAAAAGTTAGAATCGAACCTAGATTTCATTAGTTCGTTGTCTGTTACAGTGACAATACATTTTCACAATTTAAATAATAACATGCGAAGCATGGTGGGAAGCAAGCTACCTGCCGTAGAAGCGCAGCTTGATGATTTAGGCGAACGTGTGGATTATAGATCGCTTACGACCCTCGCGGCAACATTGAGAGATAATTTGCTTGTAGCGAACGAGACTGCAGGTAAGCTAAGTGGCGTGGACACCAAGCTCACAGCAGTCGAATAGACCATTGAAAGGGGTTTGCAAGCCTCTCCACGAAACTAGACGAGCAAATTAATACGTCTAACAAAATTATAGGTGTGCTAAACACACTGTCTGTGCATTTGGAGAGTGTAGGTAGCTTGGGAACCAAAATCAGTACAATTTTTTAGGGCATGACAAATAAACTTCCTACAAATATGCTCGAAAAATTGAATAGCCATAACCAAAGTCTGAGTGCGGGACTGGCGGATATTGAGGAACTTACACGACACAGGATCGTTCGTTATTTAAATGATTTGTGTACAGACGATGAAAAATGGCAGCATTGCGAGCACATATGTACTGCCGTTCTCAAACAACTCGATATGTTGGAGGATAAAATAGTCAATATTATTGCACATAAGCTGATGTTTAATATATATATATATATATATATATATATATATATATATATATATACTACACATATTTCACTTTAATTGTTAGTATAATGTCTGCACCTGTGGAGGATTTATGCCGCGCTATTACAAGTGTGTGTGGCAAGTATCTGCATGCGAAACGAGCGCGTATGGAACGTGATGCCGTACTGGAACATGCTTTTCAGCCAATCACATCCCGACTGGACGCACTAAATAAAAAGTATATTTCCCCTGACGTGAATAATGACCTGGATGCCGAATCAAAGCCAATTGCAGACGAAGTTTCTTTGGCCGAATTAAAACGTTAAAAGGACAGTTCTAACTCGACCACTGTCCGTAATAATGTCACTTCTTATACATCTCGTTTTAATGACGGGATTTACATCGTTTATAGGAGGAATAAAAAAATGTTATCTGGGGAGTAAGCAAATATTTTTTTTTACCTTATGATAACATACAGATCGATAATGAAATAATGCGAGGGTCTCCGGGTCTCTACGAACTACTATTTAAACGCAGACCTGGCGAATACTAGCGAGAAGCTCTTAACCAATATAAAAAAATTTTATTTCTATTACCAGCGCACATTTAACCGATAATGATGTGACTAGCAACACTTTATAAAGATGAATTACACCCGAAATTCAACATTGTGTCAGAGCTGTGTCTGGACATTGGAATATCTAGCGGCTTGGGACTGAGTTCAATACTTGATGATAGCACGTTTACTGGGACGATGTAAACGTGTTCGTGGCAGACCTACGTCTAATAATTGCATCCCAAGAGGCAGGAAATAATTCACACGCCAATATGATCGTAAATATCGTGAAAGAATAACATGAAGGCGGGTAGATGTACTGAAAAAATGTCTCGTACAGCGATCGCAGCTGAGCTGCACCGACCAGCACTAAGAAATTACATTAAAAGGAGAGTACTGACGTTTGGGATTCGCGACCTATATCAGGCGGATCTGGTGGAAATTATTCCATACTCTTGTGTAAATAAAGGCTATAGATACATGTTAACGGTTATCGATTATTACAGTAAATTTGCATGGGGTGTCCCCATCAGATATAAGATGGGAAGCGACGTTGCCAGGGCTATGAAAATGGTTTTAAAAAACAAGGGATCGCCGAGAAATATTCAGATTGACTAAGGCAAGGAATTCTACAATAAACCATTCCTTTCACTAATGAAACAGAACACCATTAACCATTACAGTACATTTAACGAGAAAAAAGCTACTATAGTGGAACGGTTTAACAGAACTATGAAAAATCATATGTGGTGTGAATTCTCGGCGAGAGGAAGTTATGATTGGCTGAATATGTTACCTTGTTTGATTAGCAAATACAATAACAGAATACATAGGACAATTTGTATGCGCCCAGCGGATGTAAAATACAATTCTTTGCTAGAGACGGTGTTTAAACATGCACAGTTTCTAGATTCTGGGAAACAGAAAGCATAGGTGAGTGATTATGTGCGCATTTGGGGTCTTAAAAATCTGTTCTCTAAGTGATAGTTTCCGAATTGGTATGTAGAAGTATTTCGTGTTGCAAAGATCCCACATTACAAGCAGGTGAAAGGGTCCTTTTATGAGAAAGAAATTTTGATAACCAAATATCCCGACACTTACTTTGTTGAAAAAGTGGTACGTACTAAGTGGGTAGGATTACATACACACTACAATAGTGGGGTTCTCAAACCAGAACTTAGTAAAATTAAATGTTCTAAAATAAGAAGGGAGCAAGCGCTAGGCGACCTGTCTGAAAAGTTAGCGTGCGCGCCAGAGCGGGGAAGTAAACAGCACCAATCGGTCTGCACCTGCCGTATCGGAAGGAGCCATGGGGTGGGGGAAGGATAAGTGCTAAGTAGTCTGCGCGTGCCGTGAATGGGAACCTAGTCCAATATTACGATAGATACGGTAACTTTAGGGCCTCGCCCGAATTGAAAAACATTTTAAACGTTCTAGAATTTATGGCAACCACGAGACAGAACAGTGTTTGAGGGACTGGAACTGTGGTCACTTATGCTTGCGCTTCCTGGTTACTTAACATTAACACCATATTGCTAAGGTATCAGTCATGTCGCTTACTCTGATAGCGACAGGTTTTACCTCGGAATTACGGTCCGTGCATTTTCCACTGCTAAGCATGACAGGCATGTGGTCTGTAGCCGTGATAGATTTTCAAACATATTTTTCAGTTCCAAACATTTATGAATGTAATTGCATATTCCAATATGTAAAGGGCGATATTAAGATACGAGAGTCAGGCATTCCCACTAGGTCGTACGAGATTGAAGATATCGGCGAGTATCTGAAATGAGAGCTGGGACCTGACGTTACCTTAGTGTATACGAGGAAATTATAATACTCTGCACAGCGAAATGCGTTGTACAGCGCACGTAGACTTCACACAAAACGATACTCTGGCAGCCATGCTGGGTTTTGAAAACGCTTAATATGAGGCAAATAAAACTCACCAATGTATCCTAACTGTAAATATATTCCCCGTGAATGTTAAAGAATAAATTGTAATTTAGTTAGCGGTTAATTTCTCAATGGTAAACCATGCCAGAAATTACATGAATTCTCTGCAAATGTCTCACCGGGCTTTAAACTAGTGAGCGTTCAAACAATGCCCACATATGCGCCGGTCATGACAGAGAACATACAGGAAGTAATCGTTTCCATAGTAGACCAAGTAAGTCTTTGATTAATTTTCGAGGTGAAAAAATAACAGTATGTTTGCATTTGTGGAATGATGGGACTGAAAATTAAGCTTGTGAAAGCCACAAAAGGACCTTATCGCATCACACCTAAAGTCAGTACGAGGCAAGCACGCAGTCCGCTAACTTCTGAAAATGCTCATTTCCTTGCAAGATTAGGATTAACGATTAAGAGTAAGTATGGACATGGAAATCTTAAACATAGGAGAGCCGGTAGGATAGAAGACGCAGTAAGAAATAGGAGGAAAACCACACTTGCTCGCCATATCTTCCAGGCCCGTACGTAGCCTCGTCCGAGATACGGATTCCTGTGCAAAACCAAGATATTTACACAGCACCATGTAATTTTTATTTGCGCTTCCGGGGTATGCTGACAAGGGCTGGTACCGCTCTTCCAGCAACGGCTAAAATCATTAGAAACGGTATACTTCACATGATTAATGGAATCTCCTATGAATTGAACGCGTGCGAAGTAGATACAATTCGTGATTTTGGAATCACGGCAACCATAAAGAATTACCTTTCATTAACGCAAAACCAACTGCCGGCCGCCAAAATGGCTGGCTGGAGAATCCAAGAAGACTTTAAGGTTCCTGTATATGCCAATGGTAAATTTGAAGCGTGTATTCCCCTAGCTATGCTGTTAGAGTTCGGCGAAGACTACAGACATGTGATTATTAATTACAAGCAGGACATAGTTATGCAAATGGTGAACACTCAAACGAATGCACCCCAGGATGCTGGGGTGGTCCCAGAAGCAGCTACACTCTCAATACTTTATATTGACTGCTTACTACCACACATACAAGTAAACATGTCTGAACATGTAACATTTTTGAAATATGCAGAAAAAGGAAGGAATGTAGATATAGCGTTTCGTACTTGCAGTTTAGAAATGTATCCTAGCGTGCCGAGCTCTGTAAGTGTAAATTGGAATGTGAAAACTAGTTTCAAAAGTGAGAAACCTATATATATATAGTTGTAGCGTTTCACACAGGTAAACGGAATCCGCTCAATAAGGATTGTTCGAAATTCGATCACGTAAGTATTAAGAACATTAAAATTTTCTTAAACTCCGAGGCCTACCATATGGAGATTTAAATATCGATTTTTCAAACGGTGCATACATGGTACTGTACCAAATGTACGCGGATTTTCAATGCTTGTGTTACAGTCAAACACAAGCCCCCACTCTAGAACCGAACAAGTTCATGGACCCCTACTAGTGTTTGATGTTAGCAAACAAGACGATCCATTAAAATCCGGTGTTGTAGACTGCAGGATTGAAATAACTGCAGCAGAGAGTTTCCCGGCCTTCACCCAGGCCTACACCTTAACACTTCAAGACAGACTAGTCACGTATAATGTGCACAACAGAGTATTTAAAATAATGACGTAAGTTAAAACTATAGCCCATTCTCTCTCCAACCATTATAATGTACCAGAACATTCAGGGTTGCGTCTCACACCAAGGTTTCTTTATTAAATATATTTGTATATCATACGTTGATGGACGCATAGAGACGCATACTTTCCGACTGCTGTGTCCATGGCATGAGCTGGCTGTGAAAAGCAAAGTAACTAATATCTGGGTGGAAAAATTCTATCACAGTCTCAATTGGAGTGAGGGAGATTTGGAATACGAGAAATCACGCAATATAACTTGTCTCTGCGTTAAATGAGAATGGTAGAGTCTTTGTAGCCGGGCCGGAGCAGAAGCGTCATTTAAGCAATTATTGTGCCACTAAAATAAAACTCTGCGATCTACAAACTGAGTGTGAGTGTCCGTCGTTTAGAGGGTTGAGAGAGAAATATAAAAACATCTAGAACATGCATGTGATGCATGTAGATGTAACCTTGTGTGTCCTTGCCTTAATGTGCTTTCGATAAAGACATAGCACCTGTTGGACTATATCGAAGGTCAAAGTTTTTTAAAAATAGCTCCAGCCATTATAAATAGCTTAGCCGGCGACGATGATAACTATAGTACTGATCCTCTGCTAATCATGGATTGTCTAATCTTCAAGCTGAACGGGACCATGCCATATAAGCCACTGTCAGAGCTAGTCATCGGCATGTTGTACACTGCATCATATTTTCGCCGCATCGAGACAGCATACGGTAAATGTATAACATGTATGTTAGATGATGTGGTGCGCATCCGACTGCCTAAAGGTTACATCCAACTCATATCAGATTATGATATGGTTAAGCTTAATGCCTCAACAGTACGATTCAGCTATGCTGGCATCAAGTCGACTGACAATGGGAGGTCAATGCATGTCGTAGAATTTTCTTAAGAACTTGTAACATTGTTGCGGAAGATTCCTAGCTTATTGCATTGTAACTTTTTTAAAGTCACGAGGCTCTAGTAGTAATTTTATAATTTGTAATGTACTTCAACCCACTAGTCATATATGAGGGCGAAATCACGGTAGGATATAGGCGTGTGCACTTCAAACTACCTGGCCAACCATCGCAGGTAGAATCTTGTAACGGCCTTGAACTCTGGGCATGTCATGCCAATGATAATAGTTTTCTCTCGGTACCATGTAATGCAATATCATGTGCCGTGTATCACCTAAGACCTGAAATGAAGCTGCCTTGCTCACTCAGTACTATGTTAGCGCAAGAAGCGAAGAGTATATACGACAGGTTTGGTTTACTCGTGCAATTACATATGAACTTTGCGATACTAAAACTTACAGTGTAATTACCCGCTGGACCAAGTGCTGTACAGGCGACCGTCATACAACCTACATGACCAGAGGTAAAATTACGTGGAATACAATGTCTTAACCATTAATGTGCTACAATATAAGTAGTGCTGCAGTCATCAGTGTTTCGTTGAGAAGAGAACTATCAACATGTGTAATACGTTTAACATACCGGACTGTGTGGCATTTCTGCCGGAAGGTGTGAACATGTACGAGAAATACTTTACCGGATATAGAAGAGTCGTGTTTAAACCAAAGCTTGAACACAAACAAGTAAAAATATGTGACTCTGAAAATCATTTTTGGGGATATCAGGACACTTGCGATAACTTTTATTAAGATATACTACCCTGCTACAACTCAGACCAGTGTGCAGTCTACAATCTCCGACCCAAAAGTGAGCTACCTGAAAATGGTCGTATTCTTGCAGTACATACTGAATGTGAAGACATTACAGAACAGCGCACCGAGAACCAGATGGTGCACTTTACCCTGCGAGAAGTTGATACTGGATCAACGTACTGCTGGACTGAAGAATGTACAGGCAGCATACATACAAGCACGCTGGAAGAATGTGGCAGCACATTCGTTCTACCCTGTGCTGCTAAAGTCTTCAATTGAAACTGTATATAAGTGAAGGTTAATAAAACAGCTACAACAGCATGAATGTTGTAGCAGACAGCAGCACAGTGGCCGAGGGCGAAACGACATATCACAGCAAGTATAAATGTTGCCAGGTAATGTACGACACTTATGCACGTATTCGGCTGTTATTGTTCAAAAAGCTCTAAAGTAATGTCGACGCAGTGTAGATGCAATATAAACGGTATGTTTTCCAACCAGTCGGCACCAGTGAGCTCAAAATGAATGTACCATTTCGCCCAGAAACAGCCTACAGCAGTGTAATGCCTGGTAACAACAGCATAACCTATGTCTGTGATAGCGAGACTGTTGACGAGCCAAGAATGTACGGCGAACATTTTGACGGTATAGCGTATTGGCTGCTTGCCCACAACCCAACATCGTACTAACGCTGTCTGTAGATGGTGGAATGTAATATTCTGGGGATGTGTGTCGTTAACTATATGCGAACAGACACTCCCCTGCCTTGTGATTTTAACGAGGTTATAACTCATGCTTTATTGCATGATGCAATACGAGAGCACCTTCCTCAAGACCCTTTGGTGCTAGTTGAACATACAGTTCCTGCCAACTAAGCTGCTGCTGCTGCCGCTGCAATTGACATTAATAAGGAGGACGTCCAACTGCAGGCCGTCAAACGTAAGAAGCCTGTTGCCACTGCTGTCAAACGTAAGAAGTCTCCTGCTGTCAAATATATGCCAGCTGTCAAGTCCGTGGTGGTAAAAGCTGTTCCGCATCGCAGAACTTCACTTAAGAGGATGCCAGCCACCGCCTGTCTGAATTGTGGCAATTCATCGCTTCAGGACATATGTAAATTAACAGTCGCCGATAGATAGACATTATTGCAACAACTTTTCACTACTCTGCTTGCAAAAGTATAGTGAAAAAAATTGTATGCATTTTAAAAAACAAATTTCATATTTTAATTGTGTATGTTATTGTATCAAATATGCAATTTTTTTTATTGCTTATTTTTTTTTTGCACTTATATTTTTATATTTGCTTGTGGTAAAGTGACTATCTTGATTCGTTAAGTGTATTAATGAGAGAATATGTATGTGTGTAGTTGTTAATCAAAAACAATGTATAATGTATACGCTAATATATATGTGTTCTTAAACTCTTTGTGTTTTTATTTCTGTTGGATGACAATCACACATACATATCCCAAACAAAACATGCAACTCGTAGTATATTAAAAGCACAGTACACAATCTTTTGTGCAAGAATATATCTTTGTGAGATGGTAAAAATACTAACAGGTGTACCATAATAAACTATTGTACCAGTACATTACTTTAATCTAAAGATATTACACAAACTCCTTTAGAGGTTAATGTTACGTGAATATAAAAAAAAATAATGTTACTATAATTGCATTATAGTTTGAACATTTAACTATGATGGAGTACTCGCAAGTACACTTTAGTTGTTCAGATATGGTAGGTAAAATTCAATATGGATATATATTGGGATGTACTGTTACTTGAATAATATAAGAAAATAAGTTACTTTAATTACATTACAGTTTTAACATATACCTATGATGACATGTAAAACACAAGTACGCTTTAGTTTTTCATGTATAAAATTCCATACGGTATTTCATATTCAATTTCATTACACTTTTAACATATACCTATGATGGCATGTAAATCGCCAGTATGCTTTAGTTGTTCATGTGTAAAATTTCATATGGTATTTCATATTTAATTAGATTACAGTTTTAACTTATAACTGTGAAGGGATACTCGCAAGTACGTTTTAGTTGTTCATGTGTAAAATTCCATACGGTATTTCATATCCAATTACATTACAGTTTTAACATATGTATAACTATGATGGAGTATGCTACCATGCTTGTATATTACATATAGTAGGTAATATTTGACTAGTAACTGGAGCTCAAATTTATCCAGGGACCGTCTACCGTACAGCCATTCTGGACGGTGTTAGATAACACTTGTTATTGTTAGATCACACTTGTTATTGCCATCCTTATACTCTCTCCAGATTACACTCCTTTGGGAAGGGGTATATACACTCCTTTGGGAAGGGGTATATACACCTCTCCTATATTCCTAAACATTCAATTGTGTATGGACTGTTGAGCTCTTTGCATCTTACTACATGTCCAGGGTCCTCACGGTTTCAGCTATAATACCTACCGTGCTCTGCGTGTTGGCTATACATGTCCGGGGTTCAGTATCATGCTGATATCAGCACCTGATACTTTATACAACATCTCTCCTCTTTAGAGGTAAGTGTGTTTCGTCTGTTGGTAAGTATGATGGGTATGCGAAATGGTTCAGTATTAAACATAGCGTAATTCATTCTCGGCTATAACTTTTAACATATTGGTGTGGGTGTTCACACCCACACCGCTTCCCATCAGTCGTTAATTGTTTATTTCACATGCTAGCATATTTCTGCATGTTGGCATCAGGCCAGCATATAGGTATTTACAACTTGTAGCGTTTTTAATGTGTAGGAGGCCTTGAACTACTGTATAGCTCTGTATACATTCGGTTACTCAGATGTCATATAGTCTCCCGCTGGTCCTAACAGCTAGTCCATTTCATATTGGCATGCAGATTCACACTATACAAAGCATGACACATGTCTCTCCCGGAGAACATGTATCATTCTATTTAAATATAACGTCACTCCTGGGTTCGAGCCCTGGTGAACACACATGTTGATTTAGTTTTGTTATATTATTTTATTCACATACTTGCAAACTATCCTAGAACCTTTTTGTTTCTCGTAGGATATATCCTGGTATGGGCCGCCTGCCATGCACCTGAATTGATATGTTAGTATATATTTATATATATATATATACATATAATACTGCAATGGATTCGTCACAGTCTAGTACATCTGCATTGTCTCCCTTCCTCAGCTGTGTTGCTTAACCCCTCTACCGTTCCCATTATATCCAGACCAGCACTACAGTGTAGTTTTTGCAACCGGGTTTTTACGGACCTCCGGAATGGATTGCGTCACAGTGCAATTGCTCTCTAAATCCTTTCCGGCAGCCTGCCCAACATCTTTGCTATAGGTGCGGTCGCCCCTTCAACTGCACAGACAAGCTTGCCGAACATATGACAACATGTACAGGACTGATCAGGCTCGCCGCTTCACTCAACTGTACGTTCTGTAATGAGGGCTTCGGGTACTCTCGTGATGCTCGACGTCATGAACATATTTGTTGGGCGAACCCTGCTGCTCCATCAAGGGCATGTGGGAACTGCGGCCGGCAGTTTACCAGGACCGATAGGCTTCATGCGCATAGAGCAAAGTGTACTGGTGCTGTCACATCAACCTCCCAGCTGGCGAAGCGAGCGAGTGTGACAAGCCCGCAGCTGTCTTATTACATTCTAGCTCTTGGGAGCGAGGGTAGCTCTCGCCAAGGCTTCACTGGGGCTGGCTAGAGCAACTCGTATGGGTTCGTGGAGGTTGCAAGCATGTTCAGAGGTATAATGAAATCTTACTTCGCTGAGAATACCTCGAGGGAAGCAATACTAATTTGTGACTACCTCAAGGCGATGAAAGCGAATATCATTGGCCAAGTAGAGCAGAAAATCGAGACACAGGGGGTGGTCAAATTTAATATATTTCTAGAGTGTGTATATGGTAAACCGGACCTCATGAGGACGACGAGGATCGTCATGCCTTTAAGATGGAAAACATGCCTCTCTTTAACGTAGCTGACATGGAGGCAGCTGTGTCGGCTGCCATTGCCAAGATCTGCATGGAGGAGACTGACTATATGGGGAAGGATAGTGGCTGGTCTCTCACTGCTGTGAAACGAGTCCAGTTATGCATCAACAAGCTCGACCCTTTTAGAGTCTATATATATATGTATAACAGTATATACCTTGTATATACTGTTGCCTGCAGGTTTAGTGGAGAAATGGACAATCGTCAACCCACACAATGCTGACCTGCAGTGTTTTAAATGGGTGATACTAGCACGCTTTGTAGAGCGGCGGAATCCACAGCACATCAACCAGTACTACACCATACTGGAGGCGCGCTTCGTTTTTTTGACCTTAGAGTTTCCCACCCCTCTACAACAAATATCATATTTTGAGAGAGCTAATCTGGGGGTCAGCATCAACGTATACGCACTCGATGAGAATACGAAAGTAGTGCCGATATGGGTGACAGGTGTTAAACTGGCCCAGCACTTTTATTTGCTGCTGCTAACCACAGCAGAGGACCAGAACTCGTACTATTGTTATGTGTCAAATTTCTTGCGACTGTATGCTCCCAGGTGACTGGTCACGAACACATGGTTAATGTCTGTAAACATTGCTTCAAATCATATACAGATATTACATGTGTGACAGGGCAGGGGGGTGCCGAAACTCTGACTGAGCACAGAAGGTATTGCAATGACCATACGGCTGCTCGCGCCGACATGCCGCAGCCGTACAGGAATGGCAGACCGCCTGTGCTCAAATTCAAAAATTACCATAATGGCGAGAAGGTACCTATCGTAGTATATGCAGACTTCGAGACACTGCTATTGCCTGTGCAAATGTGTCAGCTGACCCCGGACGCGTCCTACACTTATAGGTACCAAAAACACGAGCCCTATTCTTATGGCATATATATTAAGGTTGACAATTCAGTTATCCCCGCCTATAAGACGACCAGCCTACCCCCAGGTGTAACTGTTTACAAGGGCGAAAGTGCATCGAAACACTTTATGGAAGAGGTGGTTAGGATAGTTCTCCTAGTAAAAAATATATATATATATATATATATATATATATATATATAGTCAGTCTGAACCTATGCGAGCACTAACGCATGAGGAACAGGCTGGCTATGCACTAGCCACTACCTGCTGCCACTGTTCTGGCATGTTCACCTGCAACAACCAAAAGGTGCATGACCATGATCATTTTACCGGCAGTTTTATCGGGGCGTCATGTAATAACTGCAACCAGCTTCGTCGCCGTCCCCCATAAATTGCCGATAGTCTTCCATAAATTAATGTATGATGCCAATTTCATAATTAAGCTGCTTGGCTACGATTCCCAGGTCATATTTATTATACTGCATATCGAGGAAAAACTCATCACCTTCAGTAAGAGTTTGGGCGACAAGTTCATTATACAGTTCATCGATACATATAGGTTCATGTCTGCCTGCTTGGTAACGCTCGCTGAGAATCTGCCGTCCGGCGAATTCCACACAACATCTCGTCTCTTTACGGTAGAGCACGAGCTAGAGCTGGTAACCCTGAAAGGTGTCTTCCCCTACGATTATGTTAGCTCGTGCGAGAAGCTCTCTGAGCCTCGGTTACCTGCTATAGAGTCATTCTATAATAGGCTTACTGGGGGTAACGTCAGTGCGGAAGACTACCAGCATGCACAAACCGTCTGGGACGTGATCAGCTGCCGCACTCTCCGGGACTATTCAGAGCTTTACCTGAATATGGACATGTTAATTCTGTATGACGTCTTCAAGAATTTCTGGGGGCTCTGTCTATGCACATACAGTCTCGACTGTGTGCGCTATGTTAGTGCTCCTGGGTTCTCGTTTGACGCAATGTTGCACAAGACACAGGTGGAATTAGACTTGCTTAGCGACTATGATATCCACCTGTTTATTGAAGCTGGTATCCGGGGAGGGGTAGCTCAATGTATTACGCGGCACGTGGTTGCCAACAATAGGCATATACCAGACAGGTACGATGCTGACAAGCCATCTATCTACCTGCAGTATGTAGATGCCAATAACATATTCGGATGGGCAATGTCCCTGCCACTCCCATATGGCGGTTTCGAATGGATCAGCACAAACATATATGTGATAAGCGTGCCGGACGATGGATATGTAGACTAAATACTGAAGGTAGATGTAGAGTACCCTTGCGCTCTTCATAAAGAGTATATGAATCTTCCATTCTTGTCAGTGAACGAGTGTCCCCCGGGGTCCAAACAAACAAAACTCATGACGACCCTGGAGAGCAAGCTTCTTTATATCGTACATTATGTTAATTTGAAGCAAGCATTAGGTCATGGGTTACGGCTGAAGGCGGTTCATCGGGACCTTCAATTCCTACAGAAGCAGTGGCTGAAGCCATATATAGATTTGAATACGGCAAAACGTCAGGTGGCCAAGAACGCCTTCGAGAAGGAATTTTACAAGTTAATGAATAATGCAACATATGGCAAACTTATGGAGAATAAGTGTAAATGGCAGCGTATGGAACTCATGTGTATAGAATTTCGGGTAAAGAAACTCATCGCAAAGCCTGCATTTAAATGCAGGACTATTTATGTTGAGACATTGTCCCTGGTCAAATTATGTCAAGAGAGCATTACGTTTGACAAGCCCATATACGCTGGGTTTGCCGTACTCGACCTGTCAAAAACACTCATGTATCGATTTTACTACTATGTAATGCAAGAACTGTATGGGGGCAGTGTGATATCCTAGTAATGGAGATCACCTGCTCTTACTTTTACAGTGAACTCGCCATAAACCCGACGCTCATGTCGGAGTTCGACACCAGCAGCTACCCGACCACTCATCATTGTTACTCGCATACCAATTCTAAGGTAATTGGGAAGTTCAAGGATGAATGTGCGGGTAATGATATGGTTGAGTTTGTCGGGTTGAGGGCGAAACTGTATGTTTACCGCTGCTTGAATACGCTAGGGAAACACATGAAGGGGATACAAAGGTGTGTAGTTGAAAAGACGATAACGTTTCTCGATTATCGGCGCATCCTTTTGGCCCAGCGCTGCATGAGAGTGCAGGTCGCTGGTATTAGGTCGTACCATCACGAAGTTTACACGGAGCAATCAAACAAATTGGCTCTTTTGTGGATGGACGACAAAAGACAAGTCCTGGATGTTGGCATACATGACATCCCTTATGGTTATCTGGTCTAATAAGAAAAACAGCTCTGGGTCAGGCCTACATAGTTATGTATGCTACAGGAGAGTGCTTTTTCTCCCGGCATGTAAGGGAGCACGTACAAGCTTCGTCGTATTCCACTTGTTACGTACATTGCTGAGGGTTTTGGTAGCCATATTTCTCGTTAAGCATACTGTAGCATGTGAAAGTGTGTTGCAGGCTGGTCAGGTATGCTGACTGATAGACTACTGTAGCTCGTTCAAGATGCAAGTTCCTTACATTGTAAGGTAAATTAACATTTTTTTATTTCCTGCAGTATACTGGAGCCCTTGCAAGACCGGATGGCTTGCCAGGTATACTATTTATTGACCCGCGCAGTCTGATTCAGTGTACTGTAGCTCATGCAAGAGTTGCAATCTTCTCCTTGCCAGGTATACTGGGTGGTAACACGCTGTTACCAGCATGTCCTGTACATGTTTTTTTTCTCGGAGGTATACTGAAGCACATGCAAGTAGTAGTCTTGCCAGGTATACCAATCATGAGTTCCTTTTTTCCCTCATATATTTCATGCTAATGGGTACACGGTTTCAGCTTGTTGTGCATTTGCAAGTATTATTCTGTAGCTCATGCTACTGTGTTATTGTATCTCTCTTTTGTGTGTGTGTTTCAATTACACACACTTACTGTATTCAACTTCATGTTACACATGTGTGTGAAGAGTCATCGTCAGCAACAGCTTGTCAAGCATATGCGTGTTTTCCCCCTTTCTGTATGCTAGATTCTACTTTATATGATTTGTCATGTGTGGTTTCCAACCATACTATAGTCATATCGACATACATTTGGCTATTCTCTCTTCATCCCACCATCGCACTGTGTGTTGGCATCACACATCTTGTCGTTGGTATCACACTGTATTGCCCGTCCGTATTCTGTTTCCCGTTGCTGAAGCATTCTCTTCATTAGTCGTCCCCCTGCTGCTTCGCAACCCACCTATTCACTATACATGTTACGTTACCAATATATATATATATATAAGTATTGATAGTATCATAGGAATAGTGAGCAGTCGGTTCCAAGTCCGGGGTTCGTCTGCATGGTTATGTCATGCAGATGGTAAGCGAGAGGACGAAGCAGCAACTGGTAAATGTGTATTGTTACTGCAAAATAAGTTTTTAATAAATTCGTTGTTTAATATGAATAATTATTATTTTTGTTAATATCCAGTCTGTATAAACCAAGTGTTTAATAAACATATTAACCTGTGTCAGATATTGTATACCTATTGTATTGCAACAAGTGTTTAATAAATTCATCTGAATAATTTTATTTAGTTTGTTCTACATTCATTCATGTCAACCTGAGAATAAATATCGTGTAATATCTTGAACTGTACATCAATTGTATTTCAAAAAGTGATTTAATTAATTCATCTGAATAACTTTAATAGGTTTGTTCATTTTGTATACCTGAGAAATTATTTTGTTCTATTAAAGAATCAATTTCATTATGGTGGTAGTGGTGTGGAAGGAAATTGCAAAGGAAACAAGTTATAAACACAAGTTCCCACTTCATGCTTCAATATACATTTTGTACACCTGAAATGTTATTTGTGCTACAAAGAGTGATTACTTAATTCATATGAATAATTACATAAACCTGAAACAAATATTAAAGAATCAATACTTCTTTTACCGTGAACGGAAATGGGTGTCTATAGCGATACTTGTAAAGGAAACACCAGCGCATATACTATACATGTGAAGTGTGTTTCATAAATTCATATGAGTAATAATTACTTTGTTCAATATATATTATATAGACCTGTGAGAAATATTTAGTGCTGTTAAAGAATCAATTATTTTACACTGGAAGAAACTGTGTGTCTAGCCACTCTTCGACCGCGTAACCAATGGCAGTGTTTATTAAATATATTGATACTCTAAAAGTGTTTAATGAATTCTTACGAATAATAATTAGTTTGTTCAATATACATTATATAAACCTGACATGCATGTATTAAATCGCAGTATTGATACAGCACCAGTTATTAATAAATTCATATGAATAATAGAGGACACGCTCGTAGCCTCGGGCGATTTATGGCAGGTGGTTCGTTATAGGGCGCCATGGCCTGCGGCTGAGGAGTAAAAACAAAAGTGGCAGCCATAGAATGTTCAAGAATTTTTTTTTAGTTTTGATATAATAAATTTAATTAAAGTTTTAAAATGTAAAATATTTGTTTTTTCACTTTGAAAATTTTTAATTTTTTTTTTAAATTTGAAAAAAAAATTAATTAAATTATGGAAATTTTTTAAAACAAAATAGATGCCATCGAGAAGAAATGATATCGCATTTATGCACTGGCTGACAATATGGCCGCCATAGCAGTAGAATGCAAGTGTATGATGTTTACGTTTTCATTACAAGGTTTGTTGGGGTCACTGTGTCCATGTCGCGAAGCTGAATTTAAACCTCATTTTCTAACGACTCTAACATAGTTTGGTGATGCATGATTTTTTTAAATTCTCTAATGCTGACGGTATGAATACATAACCTTTATTTATGCAAATTTGTAAGATTGAACCAAACAAATAAGAAAATGAAGAAGTTATTATGTCATATCTCAGGGACAAGTCTACCGATTTCCACCAAATTCTTTACACAAGTAGTTCTAGATAAGCCATGTAATCTTATGTAACGTTTTAAGTGGCTCATACACATATTAACAAAATGGCACTCTGTAAATACTTAAGGGTAGTGAAAGCATTCATTAAAAACGTTAGACTGATTACATACGAAGCTCATGCTCTGAATCTGACCTCCCTAAAGCAGTTGATTGCACGATAGTTTATGATACAAGGTTTTCTGGGTTTGAGGCCCATGTAAGGCTCAAGTATATTCTTAATTATCTCACTTATGTTGCATATGTTTCTGGCTTCACCTGAAATGATATTGCTGTCAAAGAGACGTCAACGCCGCCCTACCATCTAAGCTTTTAAGAACATAGATAAAATTATTTGCAGCCTTGTAGAAAAAGTAGGACAATTAGTTATATCAGTAACTTCTTAATACGTTCTGTGCAAGTTCTTAAATCAGAAAACTTGATTCTAGACTCCTCGATGTATGAGCCAATAAGTCCTCAAAGTAGCAAAGTTGATCAAGGCTCTTTGATGAGCCAAAAAGTCCTCAAAGCATTATGGCATATTCAAGGATCACTGATGTGAGAGTCAAACACTGCGATTCAATAGCGACAGGGGCCATGCTTGTTTATATTATCAACCCCGAAAGTCATCTATTTCCGAGACTTTGACCTTGACTCAGGGCAAAATTAAAAAAAAATTCTATGAATTTCACAAAACAATAATGCAAATAGGAAAAAATTTCAAATTTATTAAATTATAAACAAATAACACCTCATTAGAATTTCTAAAAACGGTAATTAAAAAAATTTAAATATAACATTTAACATAAAAAATTTTAAATAGGTAAAAATTCTGAAATATACTGTAAAAATTTTTTTTATCGTTTTTCAGATATTGACATGCCATATATCCGGGATTAGATATTCGTAAAGATAGCGGGGATCAAACACCCATCTCGCCCAGGTACGGAGAGAAGTAGACGACTGACTTTCACCTATATAAGAAGGTACTGATAACTGACGAGCCTACTTTTCTCTACTAGGGTGCAAGTAAATTTTAGTAAAGTTCTTTAAATCTTAGATGGTAGGTAGGCATTGACGTCTCATTTACAGCAATATCATTATATATGAAACCTTAGAAACATGTGAAAGATAACAAAGAAAAATAAAATACACTAGTGACTTACCTGGGATTCAAATTCAGAAAAAAAAGTAAAATTAAACTAGCTTACAATCAACGGTATTATGGAGCTAGCATTCAGAGCATCAACTTCAGATGCAACCAGCAAAATGTTTTTAATGATAGGGTTCACTAACCTAAAATATATACTTGGCCATCATTTTGAAAATAAGTGTCTCAGCCACTAAATTAAGTACGTTTATATGGCATACCTTAACGCTACTTGCGTGAAAAATTTTATGAAAATCGGTTGATTGGTCTCCGAGATATGGCATGTAAACCTTATTTTCTTAAATAGTGATATCTTAAAAATTGCTAAAAATGAGGCTCTGTACACGATGTTTGTAATGGATAATGTCAGCCTAAACAGTTTGATTGGAATTATTAAAGTCTTAAATAGGTATGCCAAACATATGAAAATATTTATATGCCCGTATATTTTATAATCATTGCCTTGCCCCATTTAAAGCATCTAACTATACTTGGCCTCCTGCAGGTGTGCAAAATATTGTGGAAATAAGTAGAATTATTCCGCAAATATGACAAAATGTTCAGTTTACTCACCTGACACTACTTTGCAAAATAATCCAGCAAAGGAGGATCTCTGTATGCATATAGTTTGATTGGTCCTCGAAATATGGCATTAAACCCCATTGATCATGTGACGATCTTCATAAATGGAAGGCGAAATTTGACATATTAGTATATTCAATTATTGTCATAGATAAAATATACAAAGATAAATTTAAATCTGTTACATAGTTTCGTAGATAAAGCACACTAAGCTAAAAGCTTGGATACGCACCATTCATAAAACTATATATGTACATTCTTAAAACATACAAATTAATATAGCCTACCAGAGTAAAAATTCTTCGCCAAATTTTTGAAAGAAATCGTTTGATTGTTTCCCGAGATATAGCTTAAAAACTGTATGATTTCAGGTCGGTTTACATTTCAAAATGGCAGAGAATTAAGGCTTGGCATTGACAATTTTGATGTATACAACTAATACTGTCAATATACTGAGTTGAGTTGAAATTTGTTTCGCAGTTTCGTAGATAAAAAATTCGGAACAATAATGTTTATATGGCCACCATTTTGAAAATGTGTGTGTCAGACCCAATCAAAATTCATTAGTTTACATAGCCTGCAATAGTGCTAATTGATTGCAAAATTTGGTATAAATCTGTTGTTTTTGGAGATAAAATAATTTCAATTTGTCAAAATTTTACAAATTGTAAATATTTTACAAAATGGTGGACAAAAGTTATCTTGATCGCCACCATTTTGAAAATAACTGTCTGACATACTTGAAACATTTTTGTACATATTAACTGCGGCAGTACTATTCGATTGCCAAATTTGGTATGGGTCTGTTAATTGTTTTGCGAGAAATTACACACAAACTTGATTAATTCATGTAGTGGCGCTATCTTACAAAATGGAAGACCAAAGTTGGTTTTTTGGCTTACTTCATATCTGTTATTAATACTTTTAGCTTACAAAGTTTGGTTGAAATTGGTCAAGTAATACCAAATAAACGTAAAATATTTGTATGGCCGCTTTTTTGGAAATAAGTGTCAAATTAAGTATAATTACTAACATTTCCCTGGCCAACCATAGCATTACGTTAGTGCCAAATTTGGCGAAAAAAGGTTGAGTAGTTTTCGAGATATAATGTAAAATATTAATATTTTTATGTGACGCTATCTTTGAAAATGGTGGACCATCAACTCTGTACAATTTTGAATTTAATGTTTTCATCTAGCGTAGTCAACATACAAAATTTTATTGGAATAGTGTGTATGGTTTCCGCGATATGACATGTCGTCCTTAACATTAAAATGCTTGCAATTTGGAAGGGAACAGCATGGTAGTAAATTATAATTGTCATGTGCCATTACTTAGTCATCTATGTGTACAGAGTGTGGCGAAATTCTGTTAACGCGTTCAAAAATTGAAGGGTATGGGGAGACACACACGCTCAGACACACCCACAGACACACTAATCCACATATACACACAGCCACACAAACAGGAAAGTGATCTCATAAGCCTTTCTTTCCTAAGGAAACTAGGCAAAAAATTGTGCATCTATAGCCTGGTGTCCCAGTTTGGGACAGGCTGGATGGAGTACCTGGTGTTGTGGATACTACTTAAGGCGACCTCCCCCATTTAAAAGTGACCGGAGGGAAAGGGTAATTAAAATAATTATAAGTGTTACCAATATTTATTAATAGCTAACTAAAACCATTATAAGTTCTCGGGAACAGGCTAGGTGAGGACTGGGGAGGAGTTGCTCTCATTCCCCTCAACAACTCACCCCTGAAGAGCCGGAGATCGGAGCCCTGCCATCTTGTGTCCGCCTCGCGTCGCTGACATTCCGCGAAGATTTTCTTTCCTGGTTCGGATCCCCAGACCACTCTTCTCACCCCGCTCCTGTTAGTATGGTGCAACTCATTGCTATTCGCCGATAGCTTGGCGTGGGTGGAGTTATGGTTGTCACCCGATGGCCTTCCTTCGGTGTCAGCCAGACCTTACTAATACGACCTAACTTGCAGGTTTTTTGTTGATATATTATTTCGCAGTGCTGCTCGTGCTGACCCAATCTCCCACCACTGACGGTTTTTATTCTGAGTGCACTGCGTGGCTGCTGTTGCAATCTTAACTACACCCCCAAAGTTAAAGAGACGAGATGTCCCCCATCTTGAGTGAAGAGCAGGTTGTAGAAAATAGATAATGTGGAGATAAGAGGAAGAAATTTTTTCCTGCCAGTCTGTAATCGGTGTGCAAGGAACATTCCAAATAGCAGACGAAACGCTTGCTGAGTAGTGTGAAGTGTGAAATGGAGGCAGCCGCTGCTCTTCTCCTGGTCCCGGCGTTGCCGAGGGCATTGAGAAAGTATAGAAGTACCGAAGACATGTAAAATCGACGAAGTGTCCTCTTCTTCCAGTCATCGTGGTAATTAGGTCTGGCCAACAATTTCTGCTATAGCCCAAAAAAGTAGGCAGGGCTGGCTGTGCTCGGCGACCAGTTGTGTCAACCTGTTGTTTTTGGGAATAGGGGGGAGTGGGGTTGAAGGTTAAGGACTTCATGGAGCAAGAAGAGAAATGATTCTTGGGTTTAACGGATGTAGATACAATACATTGGGTGTGTATAAATTTTATGAAAGAAATATTTCAATAAATAATTGTGCACATAATAGCGTCCTAATGACACAGTGAATTAAATTTTAAATTAATAAAGCCCCTCTATAGCAAACGTCTAATGGCTAACACATACGAGAAATTAAAATTAGTAGTATAAAACCTTTTACAATATATGAATGGACAATAAAAAAATTGCAACACTACTGTAGTTTACACAATCTGCAATTACAAGCCTTGATAATATACATACATTGATTTGGGCGTCGACTTTGTAAAATTTTCTACAAACGACATAAGTCCTATCACATCTAACTATAGCAACGCTACTCTTACTATCAATACGTACTTACTACAAACACTTACTAACGTACTATTGTATTGAACCTCTAAGGTTGTTTCAACAATATATATACTGCTATTATACCCTACATTCATACTTAAGTGAATTAATGGATAGAATTTGTACAACTGATTGTACTTGTATGTAGAGCTATATCCCCGTAATAAAACATCCTTGAAGATCAGTCACAGTTTTTTTTGTGAAAAGACACACGTACACACACAAACATATATATATACACCGAGGCGACAAAAGTCATGGGATTCCTCCTAATATCGTTTCGGTCCTCCTTTTGCCCGGTGAAGAGCAACAACTCGATGTGGCATGGACTTAACAAGTCGTTGGAAGTCCCCGGCAGAAATATTGAGCATGCTGCCTCTATATACGTCCGTAATTGCGAAAGTGTTGCCGGTGCAGGAGTTTGTGCACGAACTGACTTCTCGATTATGTCCCATAAATGTTCGATGGGATTCATGTCGGGCGATCTTGGTGGCCAAATCATTTGCTGGAATTGTCCAGAATGTTCTTCAAACCAATCGCGAACAGTTGTGGCCCAGTGACATGGCGCACTGTCATCCATAAAAATTCCATCGTTGTTTGGGTACATGTAGTCCATGAATGGCTGCAAGTGGTCTCCAAGTAGCTGGACATAACCCTTTCCAGTTAATGATCGGTTCAGTTGGACCAGACGATCCAGTCCATTTGATGTAAAAACAACCCACACCATTATGGAGCCACCACCAGCTTGCACAGTTCCTTGTTGACAACTTGGGTCCATGGATTCGTGGGGTCTCCGCCACACTCAAACCCTATCATCAGCAATTACCAACTGAAATCGGGACTCATCTGACCAAGCCGCGGTTTTCCAGTCGTCTAGGGTCTAACCGATATGGTCACGAGCCCAGGAGAGGAGCTACAGGTGATGTCGTGCTGTTAGCAAAGGCACTCGAGTCGGTCTTCTGCTGGCATAGCCCATTACAGCCAAAGTTCGTCGCACTGTCCTAACGGATACGTCCGTCTTACGTCCCACATTGATTCCTGCTGTTATTTGACGCAGTGTTGCTTGTCTGTTAACACTGACCATTCTGCGCACACGTCGTTTATCTCGGTTTTTAAGTGCAGGCGGTCAGCCACTGCGTTGTCCATGGTGGGATGTTATGCCTAAAATTAGGTATTCTCGGCACACTCTTGACACTGTGGATCTCGGAATTTTGAATTCCCTAATCGTTTCCGAAATTGAATGTCCCATGCGTCTAGCTCCAACTACCATTCGGCGTTTTAAGCATGTTAATTCCCCGTCGTGCCACCATAATAACGTCAGAAAGTTTTCACATGAATTACTTGAATACAAATGAAAGCCCAACCAATGCACTGCCCATTTATACATTTTGTACGCGGTACTACTGCCATCAGTATATTAGCATATTGCTATCCCATGACTTTTGTCACCTCTGTGTGTATATATATATATATAATCCTGATCATTGTTCTTAACGGAAAATTATACATCTTCGCTCGGACACGAGAATGCAATCCGTTACGAAGATATTAGCGTCAGAGCAACCACTTCCCAAATCCATAATTCTGGAATTATTTTATTCACTGATAAGAGAAACAGAAATGTTAACACATAACATGTATTGCAAAAATAACCATTTGCCGTTCAATCTAATTGAAAAGAATAGCTTAGTAAAATAATTACATGAGTTTTAGTCAAACCTTCATCCACAGGACTTGAAATTGGCAATTCCGCCGAACGAAATAAATACAAATTTTCACTTTACAATATGGGGAATGTTCTGTCTCTGACAACTATCTGACCTTGAGATGACACTTAGAAGGTCTCCCTAGTATTTTATGTGCACTAGACTATGTGGCATTTACTTGGCCGGTCACCCATCCAAGTACTGGCCACACCCTGCTATGTTGAATCAGGGTGATCAGAATACCACCTGGCTACCAGGGCTGTATGGCCGTCGGCGACTGATTTTCGCCACTATATTTCAATGGATGTTTAGTAGGCCTCCTGCCCAACTAGCACCTTGTAATGCATCATTGGTCTTACACCACATGTTATTCCCCCAGTCCCACTATAGTTATACCACCACCACTACCTCCAGACTGCACTAGTGATTCCATGATGTCACATTGCTCGCTCGTGACTGGTCACTAGACACCTCGATAAAAACCATTGCCCGATGTTTTGCCATTTCTGAATTCTTCGTCTAATGCGAAAGGTGATGTATCACTCTCTCTTTCCTCTCTTTTAAGCATTCAGCTTGATAAGTTATTTTGTGTTCGACTTTTCCATTACTGTGATTTGCGGTTTAATATCAGTCGTAGTTAAAATTGCACACATAATTTTCGCACAAAAGGAAAAAAATTGCTTAAATTTAAATTACCGGTTCGAGCCAGCGAGCTATTGGAGAGCAGAAATTAAGATGAGGCATTCGCTTAGATGGGCCAGCGACCGGCATCCTGACTTGGTCTTTGGTCGTACCATCTCTATCTAATTCCATCTGGGGCCATATGCTCGAATTCGTTTGACTTCCGCAGACCATTCGAGCCGAGTAGACTGGGGAACCCGCATACGGCTTCACGTGTGCGAGATTTGCTATGGTGGAGCGAAAACCTCTCGCATACGTTTTGACGATTCGATTCGGGCTAGCGGTGGTTGCATGTGAGTTCCTCCATGGCAAGCGCCTACGTTTTACACGCTCCATCTTGATGTTTTAACGTACGATTATAACATTCCTATCAAAATCATATTTTGGTAACAAAATGTGTTTATATGCACTATAATTACTTTACAATATTACTGGAAAGATAGGATGTAAAAGAGGTCTACTATTAAACGTATTGATAGTGGGCGAGTGATTAGTAGAGACCTGAGAAAATCGCGGTTTCATTTCGGGACAAGCTAGAATTCAAAACCGCGTACGTTTGTATTGTTTATTCTATTGGCCCACCCGTTAGTTTCCACCTCCTGGACAACTCTGAGCCAAAAACAAACACACAATAAAATGCAAACCGAATCACCGTATTCCGCTAATACAACAATCAACCAATGAACAGTGATATTTGCATGATTTTACATACAACAATGTAGTATAGCCTACAGGTAATTGAATTTCGCAATTTTTCAGGTATCTAGTGATTAGCAATGTGGCTTGCTTACTTAAAGATCTAAGGTTCTAGTCTGCTTTGGGAAAAGATTTTTTTTATTTAATAATCTTTATTATTTTAGTTTATCGTCAATATAATAATGGCAAGATTTTCTTGACGATATTTACGCTTATATAATATATCAATTTTATATCAAATTGTACACAATACTATCCATACAGTCACTGCTGAAAGTTATTAGCTAAATTTGAGTGTAATGTGTTTTATTTCTGTTCTTATAATTATTTATTACATGTAGTGTTATTACTAGAAAAATTTAATTTATTAATTGCCATCTTACCATCTTGTACAGTCTTCTGAGGATAAAAAATTCAGTTTTTATTAATAGCAAATAATAGATAATAACGAATGGTGTGAAACAGTTTCGTTTGTGTGAGAAACTGGTCGCTTCTAAAATGTTATGTCAATGTTAAAAGAGTTTGCAATACGACAATATCACACGCAATTTGTATATAATTCTCTTTCTGCGAAAAATCATTACATCAGAAATAAAACATAGGCCTACAAGACGCGAGTCAACTTGGGATTTATTTTAATTATTTTGCAAATGTGGTACTTTATTTGAAAACTAGATAGTCTAATTAAAAAACAGCTATTATGGTTTTAAAAATTACTAACCAGCACATAACAGCAAAATTTACTAAACAATAATTTAGTAAAATATTTTTTTTAAAAATTGAGGCATTACGTCCTAGGTCATAAACATCGTTCAAAAGTACGGAGAATTCAATCTGCCTCATGATGACTGTGATCAGAAGATCAAGTCATAGTTCCAGGTCTTATTAAACTTCAATATGATAACGATACATTTGCTGTTATCGACATGTGACAATATTGTTGTAAAAGTATCCCTGTTTATAAATACCCGCCATTGTTCGCTATGGAGAAGTTCTCAAGACATACAGCGGACTTATAAATCTGTGAAATTCAGTGCCATGATAATCACTATGCTTATAGGGACTTCAAGTTGTGCCATTGTAACTATTCAAAGTGTACAGAAATAGTAAGTTAAATCAATGCAAATATTGGAATTTTAGCGGATAACTTCGTGAAAGTGTACAATATGCATATGAACAATTATTGTGGCAACAGATTTGAGGGATTAGTAACTAATGGTAGAAATACATGTACACAAAACGCTTATCCGAATGGGGTAATAATTAAATATTCTTCTGAAGAAATACAAAATTAAGGCTATAATGTTTTCACTTACACTGAATCAAATTGAAAACATCATATTACTAATTTCTAAAATTATCTAACCGAACAGAATATGCGAAACTAGTTCAATTTATTGAATAATATTAATTACTATAAGTCTTATCAAATGTACATGTATGTCAACAACCCTGGAAACAACTTAATGGGAGAAATATTAAGATTGCAATATAACGATATAACTTACATTAACAAAAATAAAAATTTCAGCTTGAGAAAAATACTAAGAACGTAAGTAAAATTGGCAATAAAATGTGTCTCAGCACAGAAAAATTGCGTGAACAATTCAAATTAATTAAGGAATTCGAAAGAAAATGAAGTACAGCAGATTAAAATTGATTAAAACGATACATAAGCTTACTGGAAGAACAAATACATTGTAACGAAGCAGAGAGATATCAGATAAAATTTTAATTTCCTACTCCCAACTAAATACTGTAAGTTATTTATTTATAGGATAGTATCAATGCATAAATTGATGTATGTTTAAATTCTCGAAATTCTGTAATTTCCACTTACATTTTACAATTAATAAATTATGTAATTAAATCGACCTCAAAATAAATTCATCATGCGCTTTATTAATAAATATGCTCTCGTATTATTGAAAATATTTTTAGTGAATTTTCGTGGCAGTCTGATATATTGTGTTCTTATTTAAAGCTGTATGACGTGCGAAGCAACACTGCGGTGTGACTCCCAGCGCGCAGTCGCATATGAAAGTCACTCTGTTCCAATTACTTGGCTTCCTTTCCGAGCGCTCTAGTCGCACGGCAGCATACTAGAGAGTGGTTCAAGCGTACCAAAACAGTTTCCTGTTCGGCAAGACACCACTCGACTAGCTACTTGCATGCGACTGAAAACTCAAGCATAAGGCGTCTGGACTGCCTGCATTGTCGACGTCGCCGTTGAAACTCGGAATGCACAACGCTAGCACACAGCTCGATTTAGCACTCTATGATCAAGGGTATTTTATAATAGTAGTTCACCATCATTTTAGAATAACCACGATATATCCGCCAAATTCAGATCACTTCAGGCCCCGATATAGATTTTTACACATTTGCATTTTTAATTGATTTTTATAATTTTATTTCAAAAATTTTCTAAATTCTTCTAATTTTTATATTTTTTAATGTTTTTATTCAACTCAGATTTTTTTTTTTATTTTAAGAAACAAAATTATGTTTAAAACTTTTTAATATCTCGAATGTTTTTTGTGTTTTTTTAATGATATTTTTGGCGATTTTTCTACAATTTATTCTTACTATTTTTGTAAAGTTTTATATTTTCCGATTTTATGTTGCCCGTGTCAATGTCAAAGTAACAAAAATATAAAATTTAAGATGACTATCAGGGTCAAACATCCAAACAAACATGGCCGCTGTCCCTGCTGATCAACAAAGGCCTGTCTCTAAATAGGTGTCTTGAATCGGTCTTTCTGATTTGAGAATTTTTCGACTCGCACACCAAAGAGCCTTTAAACCGCTTTGCTTATTTAAAGAATTTTGCAGAAAATAAAAAATATGTGTATATATAGATAAATAGATGGCTTATACTTTTTCTCTTTTTGGAAAATGTTGTGTGTAGGAACAAATAATTTTGGGGTTAAATAATTGGTTTTTAGTGATTTTTGTGCTAAAACAGGATATTTTGACTATCGTGGCGTTATCAAACTTGGCCGACGCTTCAGGTCATTGTCCCCTTCTACCAAAAAACTCAATTAGGACAGACTCGACGTTTTCTCTATAATTCTTAAGTGCATTGAAGATAAGCCTATTCTTGATGACATGTACTGTCTCGTAAGAGCATGTATTAAGTATTACTATCGACATTTAACTATTTAAATTTACGTGTATTGATATATTTCCGAGAGAATGCAATACATAAATAGAATGGACAATGTATGGAATAACAACAAGCCAACCTACATAAAAAAATGTATCTCCCATCTTCCATGTAAACTTAATACGTGCTTATTTTTAATAATAGCTTAAAAAACATATTAACAGTGCTGTTTGAGCCACAAAAGTTATGTCCACTCCTCCACCCCCAAATTATTTTGTTGGCAATCAGACTCTAAAATGCTGCCGATGTGTAAATTATAAGGTGCATTTAAATTTCACCAGGAGTTTATAATAACGAAGAATTCTGTTTAATTGAGTTTTGAAAAAGACATGACGGGAAGTAAATCATAAAACGGCTTTACTGTTGAATACTATGAAATCAAAGAGACCATGCCATTTAGAATCAATATTTATTTTCAGAAATTTGTAAGTAGTTTTTTAAGACGGTCTTTTCTATGACCGGGATTTCCTTCCTCTGTATCATTTCTTTTCCTGTTTCATGAGTAGAAAGTCGTCTCACCTTGTTCATGTAATTCAGAACAGGCTAGTGGGCGAGTTATTACCGCGTAGTTTCAAGATCACGCAAGAATAAACTGTCTTTACTTTGTTGACGCAGCTCAGTACAAACGTTTTTAAGAAAAGTTTCTGCCGGGAAAATAACAAGTTTACACAAGCTGCTCGATGCTAACATACAGAATAAAACTTCAATTTTTTCCTTTTCGGAGTCAAAGTTTGAAGCGAAGTTGTAATTGCTCCCCCGAGTGTAGAAGTGACTGTATTTTGTTATGTAGACTTCTTGACATCAGTAAAACATTCAATGATACACAAGTCTGCTACACAGTATAAATGTCACTCAGTCAGTGACAACACCTTGGCCAAAAAATAGACAGCATTTGATCGGAAGAACAAGCGTTAAAAAGAAAGCACTTGCATTCCTTTAAAAAAAATCAAATATCATTATCATTCTTATACAAGAAGTATACAAAGTGTTAAAGTTTCCTTAAGGAAAAAGATTCTACGACTTAGTATGTGGATAATTTGGACTCGTACTTCGTAAATTCTATATTGACACCATATTTGCAAATTTGTGGTGATTCAAATGAATAATATCTATAGAATTTTGAAAACTGTGCAAGAAATTGCGTTTCAAGAAAATCACGTCACATAAATTCTATTCCTACTAAATGCAGAATATAATTTGAATGTTCGCCTTTGTATGACAGGTGTTAAACTTAAACAATAAACTGAGTTTATTCACTTCTTTAGGTTCGAAGTAATAACATTTCATTATAAAATTAGTAAATTCGTAAATGTACATTAAAGTGTGAAATGATTATTTTAATAGCATTAGTAAAACAAGAGCATTCCTACCCTCAATTTATAATTGTTTTTCAGTGTCTATGGCAGTTCCATGCAATTTTGATGTTTCATTCACACCATTCCTGGTAATCTCAATTCACGTTTAATTGTGAATTTAAAAATAACACAGCTTTTCAAGAACAGCAAATACTTTTTATTAAAATCACGTATTCGTTCTTCCTTGAGTTGTTCAGCAGTCTATTCACAGAATACTACGATAGAGACTCGTGTGGGTGTGTGTGTATTTATATATATCCTAGAAATTAACAAAACAAACGTACCTAAACTATTTATTTTATATATTGTACGTATTCTTTACCCTTCACATTACGATTATAACTAACGTAATTTTTAGTCATAAAGATTTGTTTGGTATCTGATAAGTTTCTGTGTACTTAAGCTAATCTTTGTTACTTAAAATGACATAAAATCGTATCTATATAAAACACGTGTGAATGCATGTCTCTTAATGATGGGATAGGCAGGACAAATATTTAATTGTGATATGTAAATTATATTAATAACAGCCGGAATCATTATATACATATATATACACATACATGCATAACCCTACCTCTCTCTCTACCCCTCCCCCTCTCGAACATTTTCTTATAGTCCAAAAACTTTTTCGGGGAAAATTATGTACCTAGAACCTGCTCCCCGCATCTAACTCGAGAATTCAATCTTCTAAAATAGGGCACGCCACTCCAGGGCCTCCAAAAGAATCCCCTGGGACTGATTGGCCAACGACATTCCATTACATTGCCAGTAAATGAGGCCATTTTGCCGGCGAAATTTGCCACCATTCCGTTTCTGCACTGTAAAATATTCTGTGGCTCGTACCGGTGAAAGTTACCTACCAAGCACAGCAATTGTAATGATTTCACGCTGCATTTTACTAAACCCAAGCGAGTATGTAATTGTATGCGGTTCGGAAATTTCAACTTTTTTTAGAATAAAAATCTTCATGATTTATTATATGAACATAGTTGTACATAAAATTTGTTTCTAAATCAGGTGACAAACTTCGGCAGTGTACACCTGACAAAAATATAAGACTGAAATGTAAGTACCACTTTCCTCGTCAAGTGATTATTAAGGTAGCTGGGCGCCCCTGAATAATCCTTATTTCAATTGCCTTACTCTATTTTGTGGTTTGTCTAGCTGGTATGCAATACACGTTTTGTTTTGAATGTTCAACATGAATTATCTCACAAACGTTTCACCTAGCTTGTTCCGACAAGATAACCCTTGTCGTTAATTTAGACGGTATGATCCATAGGTTGTCTTTAAAAATTGCTTAGGACGTAGTGTTACAAAGTTTGATGCAAACATAGGAGCCAACTGCCATTTCCAAAAGGAAGTGGAAGGATATACCGGACGCGTTTTAGAGATGTAAGATCTCTTTTACGCACGTCACCATTCAGCGGTTTGTAGTTTAATCACAACTGCTTCCTGATATTTTCAACTAAATGCATGTTGAAAAGAGTTCCTGGTTTCTGCTCGTTTCATAACTGCCAGGTTAATAAGTGTATTATGTCTTAAACAATAATTTTAAAATTCCGTTAGCATCGACCGCTATGCATTCGGCGTAATTGGATACACGCAGCTGCTGCGACAGTGAGAATCCATTTTTCTTCTGCCTGGGTTCAATACTTATTCGATCTATCGGAAGCTGATTGGCGAACTGCGTTCCAACATATTGCTGGCTAGAGACGCCATCTTGAAGGCGTGCGCGTCTAGAGTGTACGTTTGAAGCGGCAGTTTCACTTCCAAAATCAAAACTGCTACGAAATTGTAACGCTAATATTATAAAGACCTCAGTGATATACTTATATACTCCAACTACTGTTACTCTCTAATTCTGAATCAGTGAGAATTCCACTGTTTCAAACAGTTAACAGTACTTGACTGATTTAACAGTCACTTCAATGAATTTAAGTGATGAATTAGTGAAAAACAATGTTTATTTTCTTTACTTATTGATCCAGTGACATTTTCCACTGATTCATAAACAATTTTTTTTTCACTAATTTTCAGTAATTGGTTTTTTGACTGACGGATAAGTTAAAAATACGTTTAAAAAATTTACGTTAAAAAACGTGTATCAAATTAAATAACACATAAATAAATAAAACCAATAAAAATACTTTCTAAAATGTAATTTTCATCTTTCATAGCACTATTTCACGAGGTAACATGAACATTCAGTCTTTCATTCCGTTTTTGCGTATTTCATTTAGTTTTTATGTAATCATCACGCTGCTCGGTTTGAAGGATTGAACTGCATTCAATGAAAAGATGTGAGTACATTCATGCGTATTACTTCTTTTAACAATCCTAAAGTTACCAATTACACTAAAAACGAAAAGAAAGGACATACAGTTTAAAACTACACTCTTTCGATTAAAATCTAACACTTATATTTTCCCTCAGATCGTCAACGAAGATTTCGTATCTCAGATGGTAATGTAACAGTCTAATAAAGTAGTATGGGAATGGCTTTGGTTCAATATCGAGCACCCACCAAAATTGTTTTACTTTTTAAAAATACGGTAAATTGCGCAATACAAAAATAAACTATCGGAAACATGTTTATTTCTGGTAATTTTAGCTTAATTCAATAGAAAAATTACATTTAATTAGCCGCACGCAGTCGGCCGTCACTTGTTCAATCAGTGAAATTGTTTCACAGAATCAACCAGTGGTTTTCTACTGATAATTATAAGTGGAGCCATTAACACTTATTTAAGTAGTTGAATTTCACTGCGAATTAGTGTTTATTTCCAACATTTGTGAAGTCCTGTTAAAGTTTTACTTCCAAGATATTCTTCCGCCTCATGGAAACGGAGCTTAGAAAATTACAGCGGAGGACCAACGTACCGCATTCGTGCGCATTCAGTGTAATATTATTTTGCATAATAACTATTTATTACCAGGCATTACTAACACATCTATTCCCTTTATGTTTGTTCATATTAGTTATAAACGAGATATTATAATATATGTAAAATGTAAGTATAAGTCATATATACAAAAAATAAGGTACTTTTATGTTGACACAACAATACAACGCTTGTAATACATAGCATACTTAGGAAGCAACCAAACGCGTCATACATGGTGTGTTTTGTCAAAGGTTTGATTCATAAAGTGTTAAGATACCGCGAATGGCCTATAATCAATAAGTCCATGAAAAAATTTAACTTTTTACATTTGGAAAACGATATAGAATAGGGCAGGTAGGAAAATTTAAACGTAATTTTTAAGAATGTTGAATTATATGTGTAGCAAATGTAACAAAGACTTGTGTAGAAATAATGGAATTATTAAAAAACGGATTGGACCAGGAGAGAGGTGTGTGGGTCCTAAGCTCGTATGTAGGCGTAGCTCGTCTGCAAACTTGTTGGCCAGCGGAGGGGGTGTGGTGAGGGGGCGGTCCACCGGCGAAAATTTAGGGGGGGGGCAGGTGCCCCCAGGTTGTAGGGGCACCCACGCACCCGTGGTGGCAGGGATGAAGGGAGGAGGGCGAGTCAACGCCTCCGCACGGCACCCGGGAGGTTGAAAACGGCGCGTCCCGCCGAATCGATCAGCACTCGCCGACCTGAGTCTTCGGGACAGCGCACCGCGTCGCAACGCGGGAAAAAACCGTCCCCATTCGAGTTGGTCCAATCGCAGTGCAGCGAGCTTCGGCGGACGACCAATAGCGCAAGCGCATCCAGCAACAGGTACCTACCCGGCGGTCCCACGCGGCCGCAGGAAACCCTCGTGCTATTTATAGTTTGCCAGGGGCCCCTGTAACCCACTAATTATTAATTTAAAAAAACCTTTGTGAATAACTACAATTCTCGTTAAACTACTCCAGATATTCATAAACTTGATATCTTCAGCATCCGATGTTTAAAGGGCTACATTGCTAAAGGAATCGATAGTTATTTAATTGACTGAACACTAGAATTTTGCTGTTCATAAAAACGTTAAATCACGCTAACTATAAAATTGCATTTTTGTGTCAGCGTCATAATTTCGTGATCACCAGAGTAAATTTTAACGGAAAAGTTTGTTGTAGCATCAAAATTATTAGCTTGCCTTTTCTCATGCGAAGCTTCGCCTAAATGGTCTAACATTATGTGACTAGTATTTGCATTACAATTTTTCTACGTAATTTTCATTGATAGCATGCAGCCATTTTAACCATTCAAAAAACGTCAGACATTTAAGCTCGGTAACTTATTGAATGCCTCTAAGATTTATTCACAAACAAGCAGTATATAAATATTTTTATTCATTAATTGTCTTGAAATCAATATTCAATACAGAAGTAAGAGTCTTTCCCTTTTCAAAAATATGGTTATAAAATTGATATCAGTTTTGACACAATAAAGTTGTTCATCTAAATACACAGTATGAAAAGTTAATTTATTAATCGGCATTTGATTATCTAAACAAGTTCTTTGCGGATTAATGCTTATACTTCGACAACATCCAACTGCATGAGGGCATCATAACTTTTAAATTTTTTTCAAAAATTATAATTGCTAAAATTATATAAATATGTCTGTAATATATTAATTACAATAACTTTAATAATTAATACCATTGGTCGCGACATCTTAATATTACCAATTTGTAAATGTCTGCAAATACAATAATTACTCCTTCGTAGATTATTTCATTACCATTATGTATGGTACAATTATAAATTATCGCAGTGTCACATATTCCCCCGTAAATACCAATTCAATGCACTTAAAATACAAATAATTTCTCTAATAATTCTGATTTTAGCTTAAATACCGTTTATCGCGTAGCAGATTTAAATAAATCTAATTTTTTGTAATTCCATGTGTTCCGAAAATAATATTACATTAATTAAAATAAAAGTTTAAAATATTTTACCTAAAATCACCAAAATTTGAAAATGTTTATATTATTGTGATTAAAAAATAATTTTTTCCGTATACTTAAAATAATGAAGTTTTTAGTACTTACTTTAAAAATTTAATCTCTCATGTCTGATTAAAATTAACGTAACAAGTTCTCTTAATAAAAACTGTATATTAAAAATTTTCAGAGGATTTTTTTTTATAAAGTAGTTTCATTTATACTGCAAACTTTTGTAAGTTTGTAGCAAATTTTGCCAGTTGGAGTATATTTTTATATTGGGAGAAAGCAGACTTCTTCGTAATCGTTTTCCATATTCGTTGTCTTTTGTACCATCTTTGAATATATTTTCAATATATTGCTCCCTAACAAGGTTTCTTTCGCTTCATTGCATTTCTTCACCCCTCATTTCACTGGCATTTCCCGATATTGTCTTTTCCCTTGGATAAGAAAGACAGCTTTAAGGGAGCTTCGTGGCGTTCGATGTTGGATTTCCTTATTTTATCTTCTTGAATAACGAGTAAACAATACAAAATAAATAAATGTTGCAAGGCGAAACAGTTTTATGCGTTTACCTTAGTATTTCTGTTACGTTCAGTTCAACAAAATTAACTGTTCATATTTCAGTGATGAAATTATATGAAATAAACTTTATTTTATAAAGTAATTTAATGCCCTGAAAGAAGCCCCTGGAAAAGAAAATGAAATTATGTCAGTCATTAAACCATCAAAATATATGCCTCAATCTGTTCACCCTTGTCTCAAACATATTCATTTTAGTCATATATAAAAGTATGATATTTGTATGCTTCAGTATTATTAATTTCTGAGCATTTTTTGTAAATCCTTAACACTACTTTACTCCTAGAGAATTTTATGTCCCTTTTATTAAATTAGGACTTTTGATACTGAAAATAATATTAATTTTAGAAATATATTCAGTAATATGTATTTTAGAATACAAAATGTCGTTTTCTTAAACAGCAGTCAAAATTAATACACTTTTAAAGTAATTTAATAATGTTATACTCTACGATCAACTTTATTTATACCACTATGCATAGGGACAGGAAAATTTCAAGAAAGTAATCCAAGACAACACATATTTCAGAACACTGAAGAATCTTTTGTGTATTGTGATTGTTGAAACAATTTTTGGCACATGTTGTCTGTTTTCATAAGAATCACAAATGTGAAGTGTGAAAGATCTCGAATTATGAGTGGATTGGTCAAGCATGGTAATAGATTCTAATACAAAGAGCAGCCGACAACAAATAAAAAAAAAATGTTGTTTGTGTAGTCAAAATTGTTCATGTTATCTGTTTGCTTAATGAAAATTCTGAAATATGTACATTTAAAAATGCATAAATATAAAAAATTATGATATAATATTTAAACATCTGTACATCGTGCCCTATGTAAACATAACACTTAAATAGTTATAATAAATTATATAAAAATGTATGATAAATAATATAAATTAAAAATGATAAAACATATCATGTAATGTGCAAAGTGTATTTTTGCCTAGGTTTCCCTGTAATAATAACGAAATATTATGTGCATAAAAAACCTATAGTGATTAAAACTAATTCTCAAAGCTACACTATATATTTTTTCTTTGTTATTACTCTAAATATAATTTTCTTACATACTTAAGGAAAATAACTTTGTTATATTATTTAATTTTATTTAGAATGACTACGACGCTAGGCAAAATAATGAAATCGGTGGAAGACGGAAAATACAAATTAATTTAGAATATTCTGCAAAACTTTGTGGAAAGGACTTTCTTCCCCCTGGTGCACCCATTGAATGACAATTTAAATTCCACCGCAGATATATCGAATAATAACAGTGATAATATTAAAATACCTTAAATTTTGATTTGCATTCCTTTTCGTTAGCCTAATTTTTGATACACAAGCTGATAATTGAAAAACCAATTTTTCGTGTAACCAGCAAAATTTTATAGGCTCCATTACGAAACTTACACCACGCCTCTTGATATGCCTCACTATATGTGGTATAAAATTATGTCCAGATTTATTCAAAATTCAGATAAATTTCTACGAGATGAGTAGGTGGATGTAGTCATTGGTCTTTGATGTTACACAGGCAATCGGCATGATAACTAACTAACACAAGTTCCCCTCGTTGGCAAGTGCAAGAACATAATTTTAGAACAGTTCAACCTACATGCCAAACGAAATTATCTTAACCGCCGAATCATTTAATAATTAAAATAAATGTGTTGGTTAGGCTTAAACAAGCATCGTGCAGTAAAATCAAAAGAGAAAAAACTACGTCACTGAATATATATAACAGCTGATAATCTCAGTGATTCACAGGTGATTCGTTCTGATTTATGATAGAATTAATTGCTCCAAGTAGGTGTCATTGGTTGTGCACCCCAATGTTTCTCTGCACAGGTGACACCAAATAACTGAATCCCACTAACTCTAATATCCCCATACAGCTTTAAGATTTTCTTAAAATAATACAAACACAAGCTGTGTTAATATGTGCAGTTTATTATTTCGAGAACTAAACATTTACCGTGAAGAATCGAATTTTTTTTTCAAAACTGTGTGGTGGATGTCTCAATTTATCTTTTTTTTCCCCCAATTTGTAGTAAGTTGGAGTAGGGTGGCGCACAAAAAACTTTCTCAGCATGTTTGATTTGCCAAAACTGTTTTGCATTAATATTGAACGTTACGCTATATTTGCGATTGCATGTATGAATTATAAAAATAAGAGAAGAAAATATCTTATAATTTTTAGTCGCGTTAAGAATGAAAAAGTTTTGAAAAGTGAACTTTAGTAATCAATTTCAGTTGTGTGGTTCACTAACAGTACTTTATGGCCCCTTCTACAAATTAATTTTCTTAAAGCCAAAATTCGACGTAAGTTATGAACCCAGGAACTCCTCAGATAGCAGACAGATATCAGTAAGCTCATAATTTATTAGTGCGATAAGATCATGTTTAAGTTCTCCTTTCAAAAAATAAGTTGAAAAATAATTTTAATAATTAGTATTCGATGCACACCTAGGTTCAACATTCACATAAGAATTTATCTTAAGTGTCAAGAAATTTTAATCGTAATATTCCCTGAGTACTTCACTATGTTCGTGCTTCTGCTATTGTTCAATTTTGAAACTTGTAAAACCGCTTCTTTTTAAATAAATGTGTCTGTTAATATCCTGCGTATTTTTATCTAAATTCTTATTTACATTGGGTAAGCGATGATATTATTATTCGTCGAAAAACACATTCAATAGTTCGGAATTATCATTCGTGGAAAAACGGAGATATTTATTATGAGTTATTCTATTATTCCGTATGAACTATTCTCACAAACAAACTCGAGGGCTCAAGTTTTACCAATAATGTTGGCTGCTTGCTTGCAAATACTTTTATTTTGACTGGGTTTATTAATACCTAGGAAATGGAGTTCTTTGTTTAGTCAATTCACAGTCAGACCACAAAATAAATTTGTAAAATATTATTCTTTAATTACTCTGTGCATGAAAGAAAATTACCGAGGAGCTAATATGTTTTGAAAGACGTATATGTTTGTGTTACTTGTCTTGAAGCTACCTATATTCCCATTCATTTTCACGAGGTATAGATGTGATTGCCTTCTTGTATCGAAGTGTTTGGTTACTGTCGTAAAACCTCCCAAAACATAATTCCAAAAGGTATTATGTATTTAAAGAACGTATTCCCTTTAGATTAGCCACATTCCCCGCAAATATCTCATAGAGAGTAACCTAGACTATTGAATTTCATTTCAAACAGCGACTCATTCGCAGGCCTAAAAAATATTTAAAAAATATAGAAAATATTTTCTCTTTGGATACTTTATGTATTATTGTTTCACATAAATTTTTCTCCTTAGTTGCTTAACGAAACTAAGAAAAAATATGTTCAAATTTTTTTTTCTATGTTAACTACGTCACACATGATAACTCCACCCTTAGAGTATCATGTATTTTTTAATATGTAATTTATTCAAAAAAGAAAACTAAAAAAAATCCATTGTTTTAAAGTGGGTCTCGAAAATAATTTCCAACCAGCTAATTTTAATATGTATATTAATTTCAATGCGGGTTATATTTACTTAAGGTTGTGAATACTATTTCTTCTGGGTTGATATTATTATTAATATGTTTTATGGCGACTTCTCTAATCCTGCTTTATTCATGTTCATAATATGTGTATTATGAATAATAATTTATTATATGTGTAATATCTTAACTAAAAAATAATGATTGGCTAAATATTAATAAAACAATAGCTTTCTCAGACATTCATGACTGGTTGGTGACTTTTTGTTCAAAATAGTTTTTGCAGACGAGCAACGGATGCTTGCTTTTGGAATGGCACAATTCTCACTGAGCCAGTCAACTTGGTAAACGGCTTGTCGTAAAAACGACAACCAACAGTGGCAATGAACCTGCAGGCACAAGCATGCAATTTTATTATATTATAAGTTCTGTGGTATTTCAGCGAAAAAATACACTTCTGTAAACTAAGATTGTTAGTATTTCTGTTTCGAAATCTGGTTTATTCGGATGTTCAGTTTTAAAGAGATTATTGAAGAAATGGAATTTCATTTAGACCGTGAATAGGGCAGGAAAATGTCGCAGATTCAATGAGGCGTAGCCTATACCATTGGCTTTATACTCAGTGGCCAAACTTCACACTCCTATGTATACTCAGGTATCAGCTCTTCGTTTATTGGCTGTTGCCCCCGTGAGTGGCCAGTTCTCCCAAGGTAACACTGTTATTCTGTATTCGGTGATCCTTTTTTTTGAAGAGCTGTTGATGGCATAGAGTACTCAAGGGCGGGTATTTTATACTGTGATCCAATACGGAACGTAAATCAATTGTCTAGAAGTTTTGAATCTAGTTTGTCCTATAACTCATTCGTGGGATTATCCAATCTGTATCTACTAGGTTTATATGACAGCAAAGTTAAAGAAAATTATCGAATCAAAGTTCTAGATAATTATGACAGGCTGTTTTCTATTCAAAATCAGATAACAGGATTCTTATTTGTGTAATACGGAAGCGTTGTTTTTCCGCAAAATTGGTATACAGTAGCAGGGTTTAAAACAGGACCAAGCGTTTTCTCCACGTTTTAGAATTATGAATTAGTAATAATACTGAGTACTTGGTTTTTTAAAAAACCAGGCCATACGAATAATCAGAGTCGCATTTTCGTTCAACAATAACGAAGAGGATCTGACTTGACATGTTTATGCCCTGATGATTTTATAATACCTAAGTTATCTGCATCAAAAACTTTGCTCTGCGAGCAAATATTATAATATTTCGTTCTGAGGCGTGTTTCAGTAGGGAAGCCACCAGGTTTTTTCATTTAATAGAGTTTTTGATCCAACTGTAAATTACTTCAAACACAGATAAAATGTATGCGTAATGCTGTGCTAGTGCAAGAAAAAATTCAGTTATTTACTGTAACCTTAGTGAACATAATAGCAATTGAACAACCTAGTCTATTTCAGTTGGCTGGATAAGTAAAATTGTCGTATTCAGACAGTTTTTCATTACAGTGAACTTCAGACTATATATGAGTAATTATATTAGTTGTAATTGCTTACCATGTAAAAATCCATCAAATAAAGTGAATGTTTAGTTGAATGGGATTTTCAAAGTCAAAGTATAAAAGATTACAGTTTTATAAACAAGACAAGTTTTGTATTATCTTAATATTTGCTCCATGAATGAACATTAACAACTCAGACTTAAATGAAGCACGGTAAGCGACTCATTTTCTTTTCTAAATAGTTTGTAGTTTCAGTAACTATATCCTTAAAACGGAATGCGTACAATTGTATGTATTTACAGTGTTTAGAGCTTCCACACAATTGGTTATCCGTGTTATTTGTACATGATGTAGAGTGCACTATGTGCAATATTTCCCTCCTCTCGATAGTATCAATAGTTTACGTCATAAATTTCAATCCAATAATTTCTTTGTGCATGTTTTTCATTTAGCGGTATTGTGAAGCATAGAAATCAAGGAGTAAATTACTAAATACTTATGGGTGTCATACCGAAGTATGGTACTCTCCGTCAAAATCAGCTTAACATGTTGTTGCGTATTAATTTTCCAAACAATTTCTTTCTTCCTGACAGAAACAAGAACATTTTTTTTACTTTAAGCCACAAATATTATCGATCTGCGACGAACTCTAGCAGTACCCCATTGACGTACATTAGACCTGCGAACTTGTACCAGAGAGACGCAATTTTTCTTCGTCCGCGAAAGTGATATTTTAAAGAAGTCGGGGCTGCAGTGGTTGAGCGGTTAGCCTGCTCACCTCCCACCAAGGCGAAACGGGTTTAATCCCCAGCCAGGTCCCTCCCAAATTTTTGCATGTGGAAATCGTGTCGGATGATGCCGCTAGTCGGCGGATTTTCTCGGGGATCTCCTGTTTCCCCCACCCTTTCATTCCAGCACTGCTCCATACTCACCTCAACCACCCCCATTGGCTCTCAAGACCTTGCTGTTAAGAGCCGCCCAAATCTCTTCACCTCACTTCACTTAAAGAAGACGGCATCAAGCGTCATTTTGCCGAGGAATAGTTCCACGAAAAGTTGACATGCTATGGTGTCACCAGGTTGAAACTCTTGCGCAAACGTATGTTTCCTTTTGTGAACAGTAGAACGTTGGAGAAACAAATCTTTTTGCTTTCGTAGGGCTACGTACAAACTGTTCACGGATTTTACCCACGCACATGAACGCGCGGTGGAAAGGTTGGCAACGAATTTTACGGTCTTAAATGCTGCCAGTTTCTATAAAATGCCGTTGCCAGTCACTTGCTCTTGTTTCCCGAACTCGCTGTCCTAATTTCATTGAGACTGCAAGTCTGATTTTGCCTTACAGCCTCATTCCTCACAACGTGCGCCTTTTGTGATTCACGGATGAATGATCAAACAACGTATATATGCCCATTTTTCTGGCATGTGTGGCAAAAATTTGCGATAAATGTGTTAGTACCACTAAAGTACTTTGTATGCATTCCATGACTATATCATCGTCAAAGCTAGTGTCTGTGTTTCGAAATATATCTTGTCTCGGTAGCTTTTTCGAAATGTCACTTTCCCAATGAACTTCGTACAACCACCCAACGGAAATAAATACCAGAACTATCAATGCGTCAGCTAACAGTGAGTAAACGTTGTACGTTGAAGTGTCCGGAATAACTGGGGTACTACTAACATTCATAGAACTCCTCTGAACGTGCCCTTTCGCAGTTAAGAAATTTGTGGAAAGTATCTCACTGCAATAAACACAAATTTTTAGGCCCGGACACTCGCACACCCTCCATCACCCTGCACTGGTTCAGTACTACGCTTATTAAGTCACTACTTAAAACTTTCTCTACTTCTCTTTCGTATTTTTCTTACGTTTTTTAATGCCTGTTATTCTAATTTATGTTTGTTTTGTCAGTAAACTATTTCCTCCTTTTCAACAATCAATTCTCAGACTTAATTAGTTCTTTCCATAAGCATTTACCTGAGTACCACCTCATGGGAAATCGAAACCTTGCACTATTATAATTCTCTCTCATTGATTTTAATCTCGCAAACTTGTGCCAACTTTTCTTACAAATATGTGGGATATATTCAACCTAGCTTTACATTCTGTTGTTGCTCTTAAATTGTATTCCACACTCCTCCCATAACCCTTCATATGGAACAATTCTTTCAGGTTTTGAATATTCACGTCTTACGTGTCCAGTTGTATCGTTCTTATCAGAGATTCCACCAAACAGCGAGCCAATTAAGAGAGCCAAAACTATATAACTCGGCTTTAAAATTCCCATGTTCTATGAGTAACTGGGAACCGCAATAATTAATTCCGTCCAAGTTTTCTTCATTCTGTTTTTCACATCCTGAATGACCTCGATGTTGTTCTTCCTTTCTCTGGAGAACTCCGCTGCTCTTGCCATAGCTCGGGGGATTTCTCTGTGGCAGATTTCTTGCCTGTGGTCGCGATTCTTTGCTTTCATCCCTTTTAAGACGAGAAACTTCCATTTGTCTGCAAGAAACATCCGCAACCACGAATGACCTGGTTTTTGCAGCAATTATCAAGCCAGCAGTTGTTTTACCACAGGAAAATGGGCAACAGTCATCGCTAGGGAAATTTCCTTTCACGTGGTCACTGCGATTGCTCGGAAAGGAGTGAATTTTGTTTGCATCTTAACGTTTACGTAAAATAAAAAATTATTATTTTATTGATAGGGAGGTCTATTTTTCTTTGAAAAATTGCACGCCATGGTGTACTCCAAAACTATCTAGTTCAGATTCACTTTCGTCATTGGATAATTTTAGTTGTAACGTGATTTAGATTTCTGTCCCCGAATCACAAATATTCAATGTCGGAGTCGCCTGATCGGCCCAGTCAGGTAAGAAAATACCTTCTCAGAAAGGAACCTTGCAAGTAATTAAGGAAAGCTTTTGGTATGTATCTAGGATATTGAAGTCTTGTCTGCGTGTAGATATTTTCGTGGAAACATATTTTTGCGGAAACAGGTGGCCCTATTTACTGCATGACTTATGCCCCAGTGAGGACCCATTTTCCTTTCTGACATGGTTGAACGTAATTTGTCCATTACACCGTTGGCTGTTTCCTATTGATCCAAAACCATCCACGGCGAATCTAGAAAACTATTATCAAATTACAAAAACATTGCATTTCATTATGTGTTTGAACTCTTCAAATTAAAAACCAAAATTTTCTGGCCTGCACCTATTTGTAATTACTTTTATTGCAATGAAATGTAAATAGCAAAATCTTCGTATTTTTAAGACGCATGAAAGTCTACAGCATTTAGGGCTATAATTGATGGTCGTTTGGGTCTTACCTTGAGTGTAATTGCTGGGAATGCTAGTGCTATCTTATTTGTAATTGTTACAGTTCGCAAACTAGCAGGTGCTTCATACCTAGATGTACGACATTACACAAAATTTGATTCATCGAACATTATTGAGCAAAAATCTTCCATATTGACTAAGACTATAGAAGACTCAAAAAATGTTTTGAGTTTTCATTTCTATTTTTTTTTATTATATATAACTGAGCGTTCAAACATTTTAATTATTACAATTATTAAAGCTATTAAATATAGCATGTTGGGAAATATAGTTTGTTATATTCATTGTTAAATAAATATTTTCTAATTAAATCCATTATTTATCAGTCCTACGTGCATTTTAACAAAATAAAAAAATAAAATTTTAATATCATAACTAATGGCGTTACCACATCACATAATGATTCGGAGCCTTAGTGTGTGTTACTATCATTTATATAATTAGAACTTACTTCATTTCTTAAGCTCTCGAGGACCCTGAGCAAACAAAACATATTACATTCAGAACTCGGGTAGCCTCGTTCCATGTGGCCGAGTAAAACAGGTGCATGAGTTCTGCATATGGAGGCAGCCAGTGAAAAAAATAACCCCTGATCGAGTATGTCGAGGTCAGTGTCTAGCTTGGTGCCATCTTATAACGGAGAGTTACAGGGTGTCTACACGTATTCCGAAATTTGTCATTTATGACATAAGGTCGGGGATATTAGACAACTCATTTATGCGGGAAAAAAACATTTCACTTATATTTCTGAACATTTCAGTTCTGATTCACTTTGTGATTGGACGGATTTAACTGCTTCTCGTTTTTGTTGCCATTCCGCGAGATACAGACGTTTATTACCGGAGTAACCCAATTCTGATTGCCACAGTCAAGTACCACACAGTCTTTTCGCAAGGACACCCAGCCAATAACCAAACGAAATTTGCACTGGTGTCTACCTTCCATGGAACACTTTTATAGAAAATCAAATGCCCCTATCTATAACTTATTTATTGAAGTTTTATAACTAACTTGCTATGAAATCTACTACATAGATTGCAATTAAAAAACCAAATTTATTCATGTGCTGTATACATCCCTTACAGAACAGTGCAATATATATTTCCAGTTACACCAGACAGTTAACGAAATAACCACAGCTCATCTACAAGTTCAAACTTAACACGTTCGGTCACACATTATATTCTGAGTTTAAGTGTTGAAATCACTTTATTTTATGGTAAGCGCTTTACTTGTATTCAGCACTTATCTTGCAAACAGCGAACAACGTGCTGCGTGGTCATTGATATTGACAACAGCTATGCATGTCAAATATGTGTAGAACAGTTTACAAATGTGAGCAGCAACAGGAAAGAATGAGCACGGATGCCTAGCTGTTCACAGTACTGGTCATAAGTATCATTCGTGTGCAACGTGTCCACGATCGTGAACAATAGTGCAATATGAACTATCATCACTACTGTTTACTATCTTACATAAGAGAAACTAAAACATATCCGTTAATTCTGAGGCAACATATCTGAGAAAACAGCGTAGTGTCTTGATTATTTTATGATTGAACGTTTTCTCTTTGACTCGGTTGTTTTGTTCACATAACAAAAAAAATAATCAAGTTGAGAGCTATAATTCTCGTTAGCCAAAATAAAGGGGAAATAATTCAATTAAACACGTCAACCAACAATAAAAGGTGATTTTCTGTCACTCGCGCATTAAGTTGCAATCTTATAAATTATCTATAATTAAAAAAATTATTAACCTCTTTAAAATAAATTAAATGGACAAGTTATGAATCTGTGTATTGCGGAGAAACACCTGTTATTTATAAAATATGATTCTTTAAGGAAACCACTTGAAAAGTACGTGTATTTAGAAGAAAGTGAATGTCAAATGAATTTTTGAAGGATTAGCTCTAACTCAGGGATAGAAACCATGCTTTCCCTGGTGAAGAAACCATTTGTTTACATAATCCAAGGGGAAAAATTATTTTGGAGGGATTTCCCCGTAATTTCCCCAGTTATTTCTCATTCGGTGCCCAGTATCGAAAGGAGTAATCACGATTAAGCTATAATTGAATTCCCCGCAGAACTGCATAGTTGAAAACGATGGTCTCTTTTCACATGTGCTGCAAGAAAAAGACAATTCTTGAAAAACAGGATAAAAAACATTTCGTGCCTTTCGTTTGCTACCGTAGTCGTTTACAAGCCACATATCAGTCCCGACTCAAATACCTTAAATAATAACAGTTATATTTGCAGAAGAAATGTTCTACTTTAAATATATGAAATTATATTGTAGTGTTATTTACGTTATATGACCAGGCACACTTGATTTTCGTGAAATGATCTCACTGAATATTAAAACTTGAAGCATTTAATATTATGTTACATTCCATTCATGGTTATTCCCAACTTTACTGAAGCCCTGCTTAAATACTTATTTCGTCTCCGCTTCATGGAAACAAAGCTTAACCAAGGCTGGAAAATTACACCAAAGCGTCGGCTCCCCGTATTTAAGCACACTCATTTAAATAACATTTTTTATCTCAACTACTTCTCACTAGGTCTTAACAACACACCTATATTCTCTCTGCTTTCAATCATATGAAATATAAATTAAATATTATATGTGCCGGTATATAATATGTAATAGTTCAGTTTAATCAAAAGAAGAACTGTTATGTTGACTGAAGTATACCACACTTGTAATAAATTACATATTGAGGAAACAACTAAACACCTCATATATGGGGTGATTTTCCAAAGGTTTGATTAAAAAAAGAGTTAAGACATCTTGAAAAGTCGATACGCAGAAATGAAATGTAGTGATGGTCACTTTGGTGAATGCGCACCAGTTTGCTTATTGGTTGCTCTGGAACTGGGCCATTGGCCTGAATGGTTTTTGTTTGCTGCGAAAAGAGACTCTATTGGTTGGGGTACAGCCTGGCAATAAAGTTACCAGGTGCTGATTGGCGAACGGTGTTGCTGGTCCAGTGAAGTTATTTCGCTGGCGTGTGCGTATATAGTTCGCGTTTCTCTATTGTTAATTAGCTTGTGGCCATGGCGGATTCTTTTCCCATTCTCGCTTGTCAAAACAACTTCATGCGTTAATTGTAATCCCACTAAAAGAGGAAATGTTAAGCCCTTTGTACCTAAATCTGAGCCATGCTGCTGTAGTGGTTAGACTACTCGCCTTCCACTTAGGGGAACCGGGTTCAATCCCCGGTCGGGTCACTCCATGATTTTCATAAGTGAGAATCGTGCCGGACGATGCCGCTGGTCGGTGGGTTAACTCGGGGATCTCCCGTTTGCCCTCACCAATTTTTCATTCCGGCGCCGCTCCATACTCACCTCGCTCCACCCTCATCGGCTCTCAAGACCTCAATGTTATGAACCACCCAAATTTCTTTACTCACTCAGTCACTTAGAACCTAACTTGATATTTTTACTTAAGTATTTTTTTCTACCTTTCTGTATTGCGTTGGGCTAGTCTGGAACTTCAGTTCGTTGGCACTTCTCAGCTTTTACCCGGTTTCGATGAGTTTCACTGAAAATGTGTTTGTGACAAATATTGCCAATATGTGAATTATTTTCTTTTACCATATAAACTCGTGAGGTACCCAAGTCCTTAGCTATCTTTATTTGGGCAACCTCAAAGGCTTAGTGTGTACAATTTTTTTGAAGTTATACTTATTATGACGCGTTGAGAGTAAAATTTTAGTTTGCAACGGAAGTTGCGCGCGCACAGTGTAACGAAATTTGACTGTAAACGTGGCAGGGGTATGATCCAACGCGCATGCGCGTATAGTTGCGCGCGCATGACAGTGAACGTGGCAGGGGTATGACCCAACGTGCATGCGCGTATCGTCTAGCCACATACAAACGCAAGGTACACAACATAGCACAACATAAATTGTATAATAACATTTTGAAAGTGTTTTCAAGTGTTTGAGGTTAATTAAACTAAAATTAACATCAAATACGCAAGATGCACAACATAGCACGTGGTTGTATTAAAAACCGACAGAAAATCAGTTCATGTAATAAACAAAATGAAAAACATTTTATTTATAAATTTCAGAGATCCGTTGCTCCAAACAGATAAATCTGTTTGGAGCAACGGATCTCTGAAAGATCAGGAGACCCCATTTGATTTTTAGACAAAATTTGTTACAACATTTGCAAAAAAGTGTATTTCTTGTCAAATGTTGCTTCAAAATACTTTGTTTACTATATAAATATAGTCTGAATTAAATTATGATATAGGACAAGATCTGAAGGAATATACGAGTGAAATGGTAACATACGTAATAAAATTTTATTTTAGTCGTGCCAAAGAAGTATAACTTCTAACGCGCATACATAAGTACACGCACCCATTTTTTTGTTTTTGCCTAATGGGTATTGATTCCTTAGCCGTGTCCGTTCTTCGGAATTTTCAAATTCTTAAATTGCGGAAGGAGATCACAAACCACTGCTTAATAATCCTGCTTAGTTTCTTTGGGCGCGTCGAGTTTTCAATTACCGCCCCTTTGCCACAGAATATTATTTAACACTACGAATGCGAAGGTGATGTTTATTGCGAACTCCAGCCTCACATAAAATGCCCTCACTGACCAGCGCAACATAGCGTTGGCCAATTACTTACATGACAGATGGCAGTTCGACCAATAGGGAATCATTCGCAGCACGCAATAACCAATAAGACACGATGCCCCTTTCCAGGGCTTTGCGCAACCAATCAACAAATGAGTACGCCCACCTAAAAGTAAAAGCCACGCCATTATATTTCTATATATTTGCCTATTCTTTGCCTTTGTGGAGGGTCCCAAACAGCCTTAGAGCCGTTGGCTTCGTCATCGCGGCAGAGCACAGACTGATAATTTACTACCTAAAATAACAGACTAAAAAGGTTCGGTTGAGTAAAACAGTATAAGAAACTGTTGGCAATAAAGTGTTTCTAGCTGAAGTAATGCAGTCAGAATTTCACCAATTGTAACAAAACAAGTAACGATCTGCAGCATTTTGTTTTGAATAAAACACGCATTACAAATAACATTGCGTGAGGTAATCGGATGAGTGACATGAGAAGCAAAAATTTTTTTTTGCTCTCGTGCGTAAATTTATTTTAGAGGAGATTATGCCCATACCCGTGCTCCTCGTTCCACAGCATCATATACATATACACATTCATACATTGTTCTTTATTTTAGTACTTTGACATAGCGCTCTTAGCAATAATCTCTTCCTAACATCGACCTTCGTGGGCGCGTAATTGAGATAATCCCATACACGCTGAAACAGTCTAGCAATCCCGTTAGATTTCATAATACTTTAAACAACTTGAACAACGCCGGGGCAAGCATTTGAATGTTTCAGATAACATTATAAACAGCGTATATCTGTCCCAAGCACTGTGATCTCGCCATTATCAAAACAGTAAAAAAATTCACGCAATCTTAATTTAAAATGCGAATTACCTCATCATCTTACTCTTAAATTTCTTTATTGTAATGTTGCCGTTACCAATATTCAGACATATTTGTATTTATAAGACTTATAACACCTTACTTGAAATTAAAGTTTTAAAAATCGACCCCAAACATGCATTTGATATACGAATAACTAGGAGACATTCACTGCAACATTTGTTTGAATAAAGACAGTTACGGCATAAATATCTTTACGCGACAAAATTGTATTCTGAAACTAAATAATTGGCCACAGAATATCAAAGAATACGAAAGTGAAATAGCCCGTTCTACCGCTAAATCCAGCCCCACACACCAGAAAAATGACGTCACTGGCGAGTAAAATGGCACAGCACCGTTTGCCAATCAACGCCTGGTAACCTACTTGCCAAGCGGCAGTCCAACCAATAGGGAATCTTTCGCAGCACTTAGTAGCCTATTAGATAAAATGCCCTCTTCCAGGGCCTCGTGCAGCCAGTCTGCGAATGGGTACACGCATATCAGAAGGACCGCCAAGCAGTTTTTCTTCTGATCGTTGCCATTAATGTCTCTCCGATTGCTGGTGACTGTCTTTACAAAACGACAGGACATTTAGGTATTGTCATGTACGAGGGTGTAGTAAAACTAAAGAACAAAATAATTGTTTTGCCATGCCTATTATTTTTGGTGTTTCATTTCTGTATCGCCTAAATTTTCAATGAGTTTCTGGCAAATAAATGAATTTTCAATTAACCCGTTCGGTTAGACATTAAATTCCGAGTTCAACTCTTGCAATCCAAGTAATTTTTCCGTTATGCGTTAAACTTGTTTTTAGCATTTTTTTGGTAACCAATAAACAACGTGCCGCGTACTCGATGGTACTCGCATCAAAAATTCGTGCGAAAGAGGTGCAGAAAATTCGATAAAGGAAGGATCTCGAAGGACGGGATGCTGGGGCATCGCTGTTTGCAGAACCGGTCCTATTAATGTGTAACGTGTCCACAATCGCAGACACGGTAATTGAACGGCTTAAAAAATATGTAATTCAGTTCTCCGCCATTTTATACTGAATTTTCTATAAACTGTTTTTTAAGGCTGCATTTTAAATAAATATGCTTTGTATTCAGCCTCTGTTTCAATAAATATTCAACATTTTATAAAGAAACTAGATTTCTGCTCACGGCTTCACCCGCATGTACTATACACCATTCAGCTACAAATTTCCTTTACCGAAGGACCTCATTGTATTCCACATTACTGGTTCTGCCCTAAGGTGCTATGATTATAATTTACAAGGTGAACATACTCTGGAGTAGCCCACGCAGAGCTGACCATGTGAGAAGCAGTCATCCCACAAGTCTATCCCTGCAACCTTTAGTGACTGTCACCGAGCCTTGTTTTTAATCATTGCAAGGCAGACCTTGAAGAAAAATTGCTGTCTCTTAAATTTTAAAGTGTATTCGAATCGAGTGAGGGGTATGCACGTTATGTAAGCTTTTTCACCCCTTTCACATGCAGTGAAGACTATGGCCTCGATTACATCTATTTACCAAGCCTACTTGGAGCCTGGTGCTATTGCAAGGATCTTAGTGGTAGCATTAGTGAAGTCCCATCCACGAAGAGAAACTTGCGTGGCGATAGGCCAGAATGGTAGATGCTGCTGATGAACTCCACGTGATAATGGACTGCATCATTCCATCATCCATTTTTACAACTGTGTCCACAGATTTGTTCTCCATTTGCCCCTTTGAACAAAATTAGCAAACTTTGAAAATTATTTATTATATTTTAACGTTATTCAATACGTGTAACATTTTTTATGTCAATGTGTATTTATTACACTTTAAATTGTGTGTATATATAAAAATATGATAAACAGATTTTGGTTTTCTGAGCATTTCTAGTTGTAAGGCTATTTTGGAATATATTCAAGATACATCAAATATTATTGTAGTGAATAAAAATTCAGATTTTATGGAAAAGAAATATATAAACAAATTGCTTCGCCAATATTAAAACATATGATTTTGACAGTTATCTAGGTGATTCGCAATTTTATAATTCTGATAGTTCTGTTGACAACGAACCACATAAATGTTGCAATGAGTGGGGAACCGTGGGTACGTTGCAAGGCATGCGCTTTTTGATTCCAGCTGTACGCCACGTGGCATCGTGTTTGTGTTGGTGCCTGCCGACCGAGCAGCCAATGAATGTGTGTCCCGTTCATGTTATGGTCTATTTGCCGTTTCTTCACACTTTTTTTTAACTTAACCTTTGTGAAAACACCCCATGTTTGATGTATTTTGTTACTTCCTAAATATTACATATATAACACGCGTTTTATATTTGTGTTACCTTAAAATAATACCTTATTTTGGATAAAATTGAATTTTAACTTTTATTTTATATATAAGTGGAGTGACGATATTTGGGCAGCTCTTGACTTCGAGGTCTTAAGAGCTTATTTCAACCACAATTAAAAATAAATAATTTAAAACAAACATGAATAGAGACATGAAGAGAATAGGTGTGATGGTAATGCTTGGGAATAAATCCATATGTAAAATAATGTTACCCTGAGTGTGCAAGAATGTGGTGCGTTGGCGCTCTGGTGTACGTTTCTAAGCTTTGTTTGAATGAGACGCAAAAATATCCTGGAAATAGAACTTTGTCAGGGCTTCAGAAAAGTTGGAAGTATCCGTGAATGGACTATAATCTATCTTTTGTTTTTTCTTCTATCTGACGCTACTTGTACTGCTGCTTCCAGTCTGTTAGTCCGACAAACAACTCAGAATTGTGTATAGTCATCGCCAAGTAGTGCATGCCTCACAACACTTCCACGCTTCGCCACTTTTATTTTTACAAAAAAAAAACACTCACTTGAGTGTCGATTAAGTGACCATATATTTAATAATTAAACTTAAAACAGAACGTAAAATGTTTATGAATTGTTTTCATTTTTTAGCTGCAAACTTTACTAGAAGCCACCATCTCGGTGTTTACGTAGCACTTGTGTGATTATGGACAATTTTTTTTTGTTTCAAAAGTGTTTACTTTACCATGAACAGCTTAGATATATAAATGCAAACATATTCATATAGACTATAACTAGGTATTGGAAAATTTTGCAAATTCATGTTGGGGTGAGCTGGACTTCAAACACATTAACGTTTCTTTTAAGTTTGTAATCGGATCACAGCTTATCAGGCACGCGCAGGCTAACTCTGACCCAATAAGAGACCTACAAGGAAACAAGCACCGAATCCCGTGCCACTTGTTTTGAGGTAAAAACTGGCTACACATTGAGATAAATGCTAATGAGCAGCAATCTGTGGCTCGAAATAAATAGGACCGTATTGTCTAGCCAACAGCTCGTTCAAACGTGACAGTTTCCTGTCCTCGATTATAACTTATAGAAACTTGATATAAACCTACAAAATGGAATCTATGAAAAATGTCCGTATCGATTTACTCCACGATGAAATAGCTATTTATAAAGGTAACGTGTTTACGTGTGTACGCAGTGGTCAAGTGCGGTACCACCGAAGGTTTACTTATTTTATTGGCACTCGATTCAGACGATGTGACTCGATTCAGACGATGTGACTCGATTCAGACGATGTGACTCGATTCAGACGATGTGACTCGATTCAGACGATGTGACTCGATTCAGACGATGTGACTCGATTCAGACGATGTGACTCGATTCAGACGATGTGACTCGATTCAGACGATGTGACTCGATTCAGACGATGTGACTCGATTCAGACGATGTGACTCGATTCAGACGATGTGACTCGATTCAGACGATGTGCAACAAAGACCATACTCTGCAGCATGCCGTGCATGACCTAAAATATTGCGGAAAGGAGTTAAAGTGTTCACAGTTTTTATAATTTCCTCCGGCTCCATGGATATTTTTAGATCCTACTGCGTACACTCAAAGTTTATATCAGTGAGCAAATACCGACATACCATGCGACAGACGCCACTGTCTCAAGTACAATATCTAACAAAACATTCTACAATTGCACGAACATCTGATTTTGCGGAAAGTGGTAAGTACGTACAGCTTTACGTCTCGTCTAAAGAGAGTTCATTAGAGACGGAGTAAGTTCTTCAGCGAAGCAGTGACGAGGATAGAATCGGCTATAGCCCGTAAAGAGGAACCATCCAAGGTTTCTCCTGGAGCGATTTAGGAAAAACCATGAAAAACCGAAATCAGGATGGTTGGGCAGGGATTCGAACCTTAGGAATGCAAATCCGAAATTTGCCACTCCACCATCTAGCTCAATAGCGAAAATAAATGAGTTGAAAGATTTGGGTGGCTCCTAAAAATTAAATCTTGAAAGCCGGTGGGGTGAAAAGAGGGGAGAATGAAGCAACGCCGAAATACGAGGTCGGAGGATACAGGAGATCCCCGAGAAAACCCGCCGACAAGCGGCATCGTCCGCCACGATTCCCACTTGCAAAAATCCAGGGGTGGCCCGGCCGATGATTGAGTCCGGTTCACCTTGGTGGGAGGCGAGCAGTCTAACAGCTCAGCCACCGCGGTGCAAGAGTTCCTCACAGAATGTACTTCAAAATTGTACATACAAACATGCATGCCTCCTTTCATTACTGGGTGGTTGTCCATGGGGGAAGACAGTTTGGTATTTGAATGGGACAATTTGAATTAAACTTATCCATCACTGAATGTCTGTGATTTAGAGGAAGGAACCGAAGACGCCTGGCATTTACATCCTGTAGCTGAAGCAGATACGACTGGAAGTGTTTTTAAGTACAACTAGACAGGAACTATTGTCTCAAAAATGTTATGTTTGTACGTATCTGCAACACAGAAACCTCGAAATTATTATCCAGAATGTGTCTGACAGTAACAAAGAAACACTTAATCAGACATCAAAACTTGAGCCAGTGTGGTGTACTGTTCGGAGACAGAATCCCTCCGTTTAAATCTTGTTCGGGGATCAAACTCCCCCGTGTTTAAAAATATGGAGTCTGTGGGGTTGGGAGTCTACCCTAGAAGTAGTAGTGGTGTAAGCGGAA
>NQII01000312.1:674889-695940 GCA_002778355.1 Clitarchus hookeri | reverse complement strand
GAGGGCAGTGAAGAGATAGAACATTTTTCAGAGTTTGTGCATAAAACCTTTGGCGCCACTTTTACGATCGCTGGATTCGGCGACGTCATTTCGCCAGCGCCAGAAATATTGCTGCGTGCCGGGGAAGCATGGTACGGGTAAAGGAGGGGGTTGGAGTTTTGGTGCTGTTGAGAGTGAAGGAGGAGCGGAAGGGGTAGATTTGTGGACTTGTTTACGGCGAGGTTCCTAGGGAAGCCGCACCGCTAGTACGGGGCCACAGGGTGTATGGAAACATGCGAGATGCTCTTTGCGTGAAATTTTCGTCGGAATTTAAATGAACGCTTCACTACGTCTCAACATATCATTCAAAGAGACAAACTGATAATAATGCGAATGCCTCTTATCCCCAATTAGCCTTGGGCAATCCGGGGTAGGACATTTCTCAGATATCTCGTATTTTCGTGACCGCGTTGGTGTAGAGGTTAGACTACCTGCCTTCCACCTAGGTGAAAAGGGTTCGATTCCCGGCAGGGTCTCCTCCGGATTTTTACATGAGGGAATCGTGCCGGACAATGCCACTGGTCAGTGGGTTTTCTCGGGGATTTTCCGTTTCCCCGCGCTGTTATTCCGGTGCTGCGCCATACTCACCACAATTCACACTCATCGGTTCTCAAGATATCGATGTTAAGAGCCGTCCAAAACTCATCACTCTGTTCACTCTTGAACATTCTCTTTGGGATGTTGTCTGCCCCACTGGACACATTCTCCATGTTAGAACAAAATAAATGCACCACTATTTTTAACCACTACAAGCATGAGTCCAGGCCTCGTCTAATCTTGTGGGCATCAGGGACCTCCCGAAATGTGGCTTTGATCTGTTCAGGGGTACACGACCAGCACCCAACAAACTTTAGGGAACATCTAACAGGGACGGGGGTCAGCCCCTGCAACTCCTTTCTTTCCCTGATACTTGTGCGTTTCCCTGACTAAGGGTGGTTATTATACCTCAACCTCCATCTCGTCCATTTCCATACAGTCGAAATTATTCGCAGTGGAATTCCTAGTTCAACGGTCTTGACTGTAAAGGATTAAACCATGCTCACTTCCAGGCCAAAACCACAAAAATAATGCTTGTGATTCGAGCTCAGACATCAGTTGGGACAGGAAAGTTTCACGGGTTCAGTCACTTGTAGGCTAGACTCCACAGTGATTTGTATGCCCGTGACTCTGAAGTTTGTTAATAGGCTGCTGCCCAAAAGGAACAGAGTAGGCAGTGTTACCTCACACCAAGCGGTATAGGATGCATTAATTTTATCTTTGCAAGTTTTATATTGGCTCAGATTCATCCAGAGTGTGTCTAAAAAACTGTGATCCAACTGCAAAGATTACTTCGATGTAAACATGCTGTACGTCTATGAATGAAATGAATTCCTAAAATTTCTCTGTTCTTAATCATTACAGACACTGGGTAAAAACTTGGAGATCTCGCACATTCGAGCTAGACTTCAAACACGTGAACATTTCATTGCAGTTTGTAAGCCTTGCCTTGGACAAATTTGAGCCCATACCTGAAACGCAAGAAAACAAGGACCGTATCCCGTGCTACCTGGTCTGGGGTTAAGCTGGAGCGTCAGCCAATGAACAAAGAATTCTTGGGCTTATCATAATGCCGAATCAAATCCGCAACAATAGTTTTGTAAAGGGAAAAGTTGACTTATTCCTTCGTCTCAATTTTATGTGCACACGTCACACATGTTTATCTCTTTATTGGTTGTCGTGTGTGGATAAAACAGCTTTCCCACTTCGCTGAGCAAATGAAAGTTTTTGTCCTCTTAATACCAAGAGTTTGTGACTGATTTACAAAGATTTAACCCCAGTCAAAAATACATTGTCCAATCACATAAGGACCAGGACGTTACTGTGCTTACAAAAGTAAATTGTCTCAAAAAATTTTTTTTGTTATTTTCTAGTATTTACAAGTAATGTATAAGTAACTATACGTGATTTTTGCGTAAACACATAGTCACTGGTTGCATTTTCAAAACATTCCAACTCAGATCCACTTTCGTGACTTAATGAGTTTTAACTGTTACCTGTCCTAGGTGAATACCCATAAATCACAGGCTTGAATATTAGAGTAACGTAACTCTGACATTCCCAGCCTTGTAACAAAATGTTTTACGACGAAGTCGCATGGCCAGTAACCAAAGGAAATCCTCAAGCGTGCACAAAGAATGTTGATCTCAAACCTGAACGAAAATAATTGCCCCTAAATTAAAGTAAGTGTCCCTCTCTATAAGTTGGGATATGCAAAATGTATGAATTTATTATAGGACACTTTACGTTTGCCTAGTAACAAATAGTTCTTATGCAAAATATTATTACACTGAGTGCGCACGGGTTCGGTGCGTTGTCCCATTGGTGTAATTTTCTATAAGTACTTGGTTCAGCTTTGTTAGAATGATACGGAGGAATAGCGTGAAAGCAAAATTTTAGCAGGGCTTCAGGGAAGTTGGAAGAAACTGTTAATGGACTATAGACTCAGAACACTTATGAATACAGAGGTGAAATAGCCGCTTGTACCGTGAACTCCAGCCGCACACGCCAGCAAATTGGCGTCACTGGCCAGAAACGCCGTTCGCCAATCAGCGCCTGGTAACATATTTACCAGCTGGCAGCCCAGCTAATAGAGGACATTTCGAAACAAGCGGTAGCCAATCAGACACAGGGCCCGCTTCTGTATATTCGAGCAGACAATCAACAAATGGGTACACGCTCATCAAATGAAACGCCTCGCCATGCCATTTCGTTTCTGTGTACTTCTCGACTCTGTGATATAGGCTAAACAACGAATGTCTCCTAATTATGAAGGAACTTCATAGTGTATGTATTTTCTGCTGTGTGCTATGTATGTCATATAATATATTCCCTGTGCGATGTCCAATATATAGATGACTACACCTCATACCTCTATAGTTTAAGGTGGCCGCCTGGGTAGGCCGCCGAACGTTCTGCAGAGCTTCAGCGGAAAACGTTTTATTAACAAAAACCCTCTAAAGTGTCTGAGTGAGGTATGTTTACGAATATATTTTAAAAAACGTTAGTCTTGTGTATAAGTTTTACAGTTCCTCCATTTCTCTCTAAAGCATTATTTTTGGTGGTAAAAATGGCTCAAACGGGCTTTTTCACGGTCATTATTAGGCATTAACATTTCGTTACAAAACACTAAAAAAGGAATACGGGCGTGCATCAAATCTTAGTTTTTATTATTACGTCATAAAATACTAGGTTCTTCGCTGAAAGTCTCTCAGAGACGCGTTATCGACAGCAAGACTGCACGTAAGATCAGTGATTTGCGCGTAGAGGCAATGAGAGAGTTGATGCGCATGTCTCGGTCCCTCCTAGCGCTTAAACACTTTTAGGCCCCAGACATGCAAATTCCTTCAACTAGGCGGCCACCTTAAGGGACGCGCGGTGGCTGGGCCGTTAGCTTGCTCGCCTACCAACAAGGTGAACCGGGTTCAATCCCCTGCAGAGTCACCCTTGAAATTTTTTCATGTGGGAATCGTGTTGGACGATGTCGCTGGGTATCGGGTTTTCTCGGGGATCTCACGTTTCTCCCACCCTTTCATCCCGGCGCTGCTCCATACTTACCTTAATCACCCCCATCGGCTTTTAAAACCTCTCTGTTAAGAGCAGCACAAATATCTTCACTCACTCAAATATACCTCTCTCTCTCCCCCTTTCCCCAAGAACATCAGTAATGTGCACCGATCTATAAATATGCCGTTAATACTGGTGACATCACAGAATAGATAAGTACCCAGAAGTGCAATGGCATGGACGTTAGTTTTCTGATTATCTGTGTGAGCTCTAAGAGTAGGCCTTATTCATTATGGGCCGGGCTCTTGCCTGGCAAGTAAGTTACCAGGCGCTGATTGGCAAACGGCTTTGCATCTTTTTGCTGACCAGTGAAGCCATTTTACTGGTGTCTACGACAGGGTTTCACAATTCTGTTTTCTTAGATATTATGTGACGAAATTGTTAAAATACATTTGCGTTTTTAGATGTAATCTCCCTGAAACGACTCACAAGAATCCGAGCCAGCCTACAAACAGGTAGCAACAGAGTGGATGAATTGTCTGCAATCCATACATAAGAAGAAAGAAAATCGGGTTGGCTCCTCAGTGTGGCGGCGAATAAAAAATAAAACAAAAAGTTACTTACACTGAAGAGCCAAAAAAAACTTGTACACCTGCCTAATATCGTGTAGGGCCCCCGTGAGCACGCAGAAGTGCCACAAGACGACGTGGCATGGACTCGACTAATGTCTGAAGGTATGCAGGAGGCAATTCACACCATGAATCCTGCAGGACAGTCCACAAATCCATAGGAGTGCGAGGTGGTTGAGATTTCTTCTGAACAGCACGTTGCAAGGCATCCCAGATATGATCAATAATGTTCATAAATGGTGATTTAGGTGGCCAATGGAAGTGTCTTATGTCAGAGGAGTGTTCCTGGAGCCAATCGGTAGAAACTCTTGACGTGTGGGGTGTCACATTGTCCTGCTGGAATTGTCCACGTCCGTCGGAATGCACAATGGTCATGAATGGGTGCAGGTGATCGGACAGGATGCTTACGTATCTGTCACCTGTCAGAGTCTTATATAGACGTATCAGGGGTCCCATTTCACGCCAACTACACACGCCCCATACCATGACAGAGCCTCCACCAGCTTGAAGAGTACCTTGTTGACAGTAGGGTTCATGGTTTCATGATGATGTCTCCATACCCATACCCGTACCCCACACCCAATACAACTGGAAATGAGACTCGTCAGACCAGGCAACGTGTTTCCAGTCATCAACAGTCCAATGGCGGTGTTAGCGGGCGCAGGCGAGGCGTAAAGCTTTGAGTCGTGCAGTCAACAACGGTACACGATTGGGCCTTCGGCTCGGAAAGCCCATATCAATGATGGCCCGTTGAATAGTTCGCACGCTGGCCCTTGTTGATGTCCCAGCATTGAAATCTGCGCCAATTTGAGAAAGTGTTGCACGTCTGTCACGTTTAATAATTCTCGTCAGTCATCGTTTCTCACGTTCTTTCACGATCTTTTTCCGGCCACAGCGATATCGAACATTTGATGTTTTACCGGATTCCCGATATTCACGGTACACTCGTGAAATAGTCGTACACGAAAATACACATTTTATCGCTACCTCGGAGATGATATGTCCCATCTCTTGTGCGCCGACAATAATACCAAGTTAAAACTAACTGGAATCTTGATAACCCGGTATTGTAGCAGCAGTTACCAATCTAGCAACTTTACCAGACACTTTTTGTCTTACGTACTCGTAGACCCTGCCAACCGCATCGCGTTACTCTGATTGGTTCCATACCTCTGTTATTTGCATACGCACTCCTATACCCGTTTTTTTTTGGCTCTCCGGTTTGTATAACTAATGTGCTTAATTTCATCTACATGGATGCAAACAATTTTTAATTAAGTTTTAAAAATACAAGATTATAATTAGGCCTCGACGTATCGTTGACAGCAATGCCATCAGAGATCAAACCAGAAACATATGCAATAGCATTTAGACAATTATAAGTACACACGTACCTAATCCGGAACCCAAACGCACGAACATTCCTACTCTAAGCTTGCGTGCAATCAACTTCATTTCGGGGGTTGAATTCGAAGTATCGGCTACATATATAATCAGTCGAATGGTTCGAATGATGAGGTTTACTAGCCTGAAATATTTAAAGTGCCGTTAGAATGCGACGTTTCGGGAACCTCTACTGTTCCTATCTTCAGCCAGTGACACACATGATCCGAGAACACAAGTGCGACTCTATTCCCTCTTGGAACTTTACAGTGTTTTATACGTAGATTTATTTTCTCGTCCATAAGTTACTGGTCTTATTAAAGTTTTTTTTTTCGTGCTCAGTCCTGTTTTTTCATGACAGACATTAACATCGAAATGGCGAAATATCTCCATCTAGTCATTCACCCCCATTCCACTATTCATTCAAAGATCAAACCAAACATGTAATACATGTGGTAATTTGTCAAACTTTTGACTTAAATAGTTTGAAGAAACCACGAATGGGCCAATATATCAAATTATCCAAAAAGAAATCTCATTTTGTTCTTAACCCTAGTAGAGTAAACCTTAACCATACAAAAGGCCCTTTTAGATTATCAAATTTTTCTTCAAATTACCTTAAATTTTCATTTAATTCAATTCATTGAATGCTATATGATGGCATAGAAACGTCATAATCGTAGCCATTTTATTTTTAAATTCCTTCAATATCTCGTTTTTCTTCAACATTTTCGTTCTTGTCCTATATTTTCTCGTATCATATTTTTTATTCGCTTTATCACAGATTTTCCGACAGTATTAATGGAAGTGATCTCAAAATAAGGGCGTTATGTGCGCACATTCTAAGTTTTTACGTAATAAGGCAGCGATTTTTTTAAAAACTAAGTGTATAATAAAATGAAGAAAATAAGTTGAATTTAACCAATTATTTTCGTGTCGTGCATGAGTCGTAGGTACTTCTAATAATATAAATTTGGTATGTTAAAAATTTGTTTAATTAAAAATATTGCGGTAAATTTTTACGTGGAGGCTTGAAAGCTTATTGAATGCAATTCATTAAATAAAACAATTATGTGAATTTTTTTGGTCAATAAAGTGAAATCAACTAACTGAATTCAATAAATGTTTGATCGTCTGAAATGGCCTTTAACCCCTTTACGTATTACCCCGAGTATACTAGTTCACGTCTGACACGTTGCAGAGCACGTGATATGATGGTTGGTGCTGTGCAAGTCCGGAAGCTAGCACCAATAGCTAGAACACATTTCCTTGGGCAATGCTATTGGCTGCTGCTGACACACCAAATATTATATAATTGGCTACTGCTGATACACCAAGTATTTTATAATTGGTTGCTGCTGATACACCAACTATTATATAATTAGTTGCTGCTGATACACCAACTATTATATAATTGGTTACTGCTGAAACAGCAACTATTATATAATTGGTTGCTTCTTGTGCCGTTGGTCTGCTGAAACTCTTTCCATAGGTTACAAAAAGTTCGTTGTTAATATGAAATCCGTAAATTCTTTTGACACCATAAGTGTATTATTTTGCAACACTCTAAGTGAAAAATTTAATGTGTACGTTAAGGTGTTAACCCATTCTGAGCGTGAGATAAGCGGCGGGCGTTGCTATTGTTTCGGGGCGCCCTGTGACGCCGAGACGGGTAGACGCTCACCCGGGGCAGCGAGGGAGAAGAGAAGGTGTTCGACTCGCCGCCACGAGCAAGGAAGAGGGGCGAAACGAGAGGGTCGATCGTTGACCTCGTACGCGCTACCACAAAAATAAAAATAATTATATAAAAAAAGTTAAGCCGCTGAACTCGCAAACTTTCATACACTTGGAAACATGTCTGAAACGTTCTTAATAAGCGAGCTTCGAGGAAATTTCTATCTATGTCAGCTGCCCGCCCTTTACCATACAAAAAGATTTCGTGTTCCATATGAAAATGTGACGTTTGTTTGCATATAGGTATTAATGTAGGTACGTAGTATGCATTTTTGTACGTATTTTTATCACTGTGTGTTTGTGTATATTTGTGTGTTTCTTTATATATTTGTATGTGTCTTTTAAGTATGTTCGTATTAATGTGTTATCGTAAGTACTGCACTTTGTATCATATACATTTGAAAGTTTGCGTTTTAACACCGTAGTAATATTGCTAACTAAAGCAGTGGATGTGAAATTCTGTTCCTTAGTTTACGTGCCTTAAAATGCAAAATACATTGTTAATAATAAATAATTTATTATTTAGAAGTTATCGCCATTATGGACCATTTTCTCGAGAACAAAGAATTTAAACTCGTAGGGTCCTCGAGCATGGACAGTGTGAGTGAATAGGTTAAATGCCGATTACGGTCGTTCAAATGCTTCTTCTCGTAAATCGCTGCCTATACTATAGAATGTCTTCCAGTTAGTTTACCCTACAGTCAGTTATGGGAAGATAAATAATAACGATAACGTTTCCCGAGTCCTCCATAATGAGACACAAGGGGAAAATATATAAAATTAATTGAGTTAATTGCTATTAACTCTTCCGCTAATTCAAAGTTATCTTGGGAGGGACCAGGATGACTATTCTGACAGCAGGGCCTGCAATGATATTGCAGGCCCTGCTGTGGAAAAAGGTTATGAGTAGAGACAATTGTTTATCGTGGGAAATGTTGATTTTTTTCTAAGTTTTAACGTACCTTACTGTGTGCATGTCAGAAAATGTTATTTCGTTATTTGTTCTCGTGTGTGAATGAAACTACTTCCCCATTTCTCTTGGAGTATGAGAATTCTGACTCTCTGAGACTGAAAATGTATGATTGGTCTGTAAAGTGATAAGCCAAGAAAAGAAAAGCATCATTCAATGCTAGAAATTCAGGATGCTACGGTGTTTTTAAATAAAAATTTGGTATTTTTTTATTTTTCAGTGTGTGTATTTATTATCAATTGGAACTGTACAGTAATTTACATTTGTAAGGTACCACACAGAAATGTAAAGGTTTGTTTTTGAATTTCGTTTTATTTCTTCACAGATTATAAAAAAATAATGGCACCTAAGTTTCAACATTTTTTTAGGCTGTTCACGGTAAAGTGAGCAACTTTGAGGCCCTAGTTACATTTTCCTTTCAGCCATTTCTATTCCTTTAACCACCTTTTTATATACATATTTATATACACTGAAGAGCCAAAAAAAAAACTGGTATAGGCGTGCGTATGCAAATAACAGAGGTATGGAACCAATCAGAGTAACGCGATGCGATCGGCAGCTAGATCGGTTACTGCTGCTACACTGGCAGGTTATCAAGATTTAAATGAGTTTCAACGTGGTGTTATAGTCGGCGCACGAAAGATGGGACATAGCATCTCCGAGGTAGAGATAACATTTGGATGTTCGCGTACGACCATTTCACGAGTGTACCGTGAATATCGGGAATCCGGTAAAACATCACATTTTTGAAATCGTTGTAGCCGGAAAAAGATCGTGAAAGAAAGGGACAAACGACGACTGACCAGAATCATTAAACGTGACAGACGTGCAACCCTTTCTCAAATTGGCGCAGATTGGATTTGTGGACTGCCCTGCAGGATTCATGGTTTTAATTGCCTCCTGCATACCTTCAGACATTAGTCGAGTCCATTCCACGTCATCTTGCGGCCCTTCTGCGTGCTCTGGGGCCCTACACGATATTAGGCAGGTGTACCAGTTTTTTTTGGCTCTTTAGTGTATAAGTAATAACCACCGCACTCGGAAGCTAATGTCTAAGGCTAAAATATTATATATATATTGACTATTATGCCAAACGAGAGGGCTTTCAAAAGTGCCTACTTTACCGTGAGCAACCTATTGTGTTTAATTACATCGTTTAATACAACAATGAGGGGACGATGCTTCGGAGACGGGAATGAGAGACCGCTGAGAAAAATGACCGGTAAGTGAGCCAAGAACGCTACCAGCGAGAGTTTAGTATACCGACCGCACGGACCCAGCAAGGTGGAGCGGTGGAAAAACCAGTGGACTCGTATTCCGTAGGACGCCGGTTTGATTCCCGGGCCGGCCATCCTGATTTCGGTTTTCAGAATTTTCCCGAAATAGCTCTAGGCTGGGGGGGGGATTCTTTACGTCAGGTCATGGCTGATTCCTTCCTCGTTCCTGCTTCTCTGAGTAACTTGACCAGTCTCAAATAACCCTCGCTGTCGGCGAAAAGTTAAGACCCACCTACCTGCATACCTGACTGCATTGATGACCGAAGACCCGGAATACATTGGTGAACACTGGTAATCGTTGATGACCTAAAAATCTTCCGAGTTGACCCGGGTAGCCTGCTCGTCCGATCTGTCGACGGTTTCCGCACGACTGAGCCTTCGTCCCCTGGGATGAGCGTAACTCTTGACCTTTGCCAAAGGTTGCTCCTTTGTGGCTGTGGAGGATGACGGATGTAGTGAAAGGGCGTTGTGGAGGAGAACGGAGGGAAATGGAGAGAAATTGTACCTCCGTCCGCAGCATGACAGGCACGCCCGCTCATACATCCGCATCATAGTCTAAGAACCACGGTCGAGAGTCAAGTTGAACTTTCCCCGCTTACATTTTAATACTATTCCTTTCCTAGGGATTGTACGTCACCCGGTTATGCACAGAAGTTAAGCACGAGTATACACGAGATAATATGTAATGGGGTTCCTTTACATATTATCTCGTGTATACTTGTTCACGTCTAACAAAATCATGACACAGCGCCTTTTTCTGGTCAAAACAATTGGTTGCTGTTGCCACATAAACTATTAAAAAAATAATGCCGGAATGCANCACAGCGCCTTTTTCTGGTCAAAACAATTGGTTGCTGTTGCCACATAAACTATTAAAAAAATAATGCCGGAATGCAAGAATGAAGGAAACAAGAGATCCACGAGAAAACCCACCAACCAGCGGCATCTTCCGATACGAGTCCCACGTGCGAAAACCCGGGAGCGCACCGCCGGGAATCTAACCCGGTTCACTTAGGTGGGAGGTAAGTAGTCTGACCACTACACCACCGCTGCCACTTTGTAGGAGAGAACGCTGGTGCAGCAGTAAGGTACAGTGTTCAGAGAAACTGGTAGATTTATTAGATGATACCAGTTCGAAGTGGGGTCATTTAGGAAGGAGGTGGAAGATGACAGGGCTGGGGAGGTGATATTCGTCCTCCGAAGACTGATATGATATGTATTTGGTAGGTGTGAGTCAAAATCTTAGTGGAGGCAGGCAGAGACCACTTGATGATAATGCATTTCTATGAAATAAATGCTTAACATATTAGTTTGTGTTTTGAACCAGTATAAATGCGTCAATCAACAAAACTATTAATTAATTACCCTACTTGCACAATGGTATCACAATGCTTTTATATGAACATGAATTTATTCAATTATAAAGAAAAATACCAAAAAAATTTGGTGGTGACATTAAGGCAAATTCTAACTCTCTCCGTGTTCGGTGCAATACAAAGTCTGAGGTACACTGTAATAACTCGCCAGTATAAAGAAGGAAAAGTATCAACAAATAAAAATAGCAAGGAATTGCAATCCATCTACAAAATTTAACAATAAAAGCAATATATCACAATGGCATATAAGAGACGTGTCGTCTTTCAATGGTCCTATTTTGTAATCGCCATATAGGTACAAGTCCAAACAAAATCGGAATTTATCTCAATTCAACAAATCTTATGTCTAAATACTATACTGTCAATGTTCGTGCGTAATAGAAATGTTTTGAGTAAATTATTCTATAACAATTGCACAAAGATTAAACCGGTAAACTTTTAACACATAGTAAGTTGTTACTGTCATTGCGAATTGTATTATAATAAGCGATAGTAAAACTGCTCGAAGCTTTACCCAGCAGGCAGATACTCGTATAACTCCTGGTTATTTTAGCTTAAACTTCAAGTGTAAAAATTGGAGTTGCTGATAGCGTATTATTTTTTTTATCTTTTATTTCCCCAGCACCGTTCAACTGCAAACATTGCATGTGATGCAATTTCTTTAAAATAAAATGAACTGTGTTTCCGCAGTTTTAGTTTAATCACATATCCAAAAAGGTTATCTCATTTCTGGACTACATTAATTATAAAAACTAGCATAAACGCTATAATTTTCTATGTAAAAATATTTTATGAGATTTTTAAGGATACTTGTATTATCCCCCTTTTAAGAATTATACTTTTTTTTTTTTAATGTTATGCATAAGGGAACACTGACGTACTAAGAACTTTTTCGCCGTTGCAGAATGTTTGTAAAAAAAAGTTTTTTAAGCGTGCTTCCAAATTAATACAGGCAATGAATGCCCTTTAGCTAATCATATTTGTTTTTTGTATACTATTTTTTAGGCTCTTAATAGATGTCCTCCTATCAAACAACGCTATGTAAAGGGCAAATAAAATGTATAATGTGATATAAAAAATTCAAACTTTGTTATTATTAACGATTTTTCTTAATTTTTCACATTAGTTATAACATTATGAATGTGACAAACACAATGCTGCCTTATGTGCCTTTGTCTATTTATTATCTGGACTAAATCAGTCAACATTAGGGTAAATAATTTATTCCCGCTTTTGTTTTTATGAGCATTATATGTGATATAGTATCATTTTCACTTAAAACGTTATATTAATTTTGTATTTCTTCTTTTCTTCTGAATGTGTCTTCCTTGTCTTGAAAAGAATTTAGAGAACCCGAAATGCTGAATGAGAAACACAAATATTAAGTAAGGTGTCAAATTGGAGGCATTTAATAAATAAGATTTGGATGCAAGCTTTTTACTCTAGTATCAAGATCTGCTATTCTAACATTTTGGTTTTGGTAATAATTCCCCATTACAAAAAAAGTATTAGTTTTTCACTGTGTAATCCATCCTAGTGTCGAGCGAATATTCTATTATGATTTTGGATGCAGCTATTCACAGTCATGCTCTTGGAGAACATTGTTTTCATTTTTACCGATCTCAATAAATATGTAAAAGAAATATCTTCAGATCTCGGTACCTTCCTGTCACAGGTGCATTCAACACGGCAGCGCAGATAAAAAAAACAAGAAGACTTGCAACAAATATCTCAGTTAACTGGGTCGGTGGAATCTGGGTTGCGGAATAATGACTCCTAGACGTCACGCAGATTTAAGGGTGGAATAAGAAAACCATTGTTTTGACCACCCCACCCCCTCGCAACTAAAGTACACGTATAACTCACCTCCTCCGAACGAATGGCTCCGAGAGGCAAATCGAGTGTGAAATAAGCTAGATCTGCTACAATCGTTATAGTTTATTTTTCTCTTGGGAAAAAATTGTCGCCCTCCAGCAGAACTTTTTACAGGTCAAATTGGCAGGGTTGTAGTGGCAGAGTGGGGGAATTGGCGAGCTCTCATAATGCAGCTGTGTTGATGGTTTTTCTCTTCCCTCACGCAACCTCCGCTACTCGTAATGTAAGCCTCTGTGAGAAAAAAAATATTTAAGGAGTGGGGGTTGTTTAAGCAGACGCGACCTCTTATCCCTCCATTTTCCTCCCACCATGAACGTATTTACGAAAAGAGAAGGGGGACTGTAAAAGCACGTATTACGCTCCCCCTCCACCTCCACCCTTCACAAACACTTATATTGTCAGACATATGATAGTTGCCCTAAGCTTGCAATAGTTACTGCATGCATGCGATAACTTTGAGTTCTGGTGTATTGCGTGTAACGACCCTAGTCGTCGTACAATTTATACACAAATTTGGTTTTTTTTAATAAAAAAAATTTTAACAGTAAAGGGTCAAACATGTATTTCAGTGGTTTAATTTGTTTGTATTTCAAAAGCATATTTTCTTGGGAAATTTCAATATCACCCAGAGCCAAAAAAGAAAAAGACCACCCTTATTTTTTCTTTGTTTCAATATATTGTAATGCTTTTTCTCTTTGCCTATTCACGGCAAGTTGTCACGCTCATGAGGGGATGTGGCCGTATTTTATTATATTGATTCATGCCAATTGTGATGCGTATTAACGCTATAATCAACGCTATAATCAGATAGCCTGTTTTATTTGCATTTACGTGCATAATCGTAAAACGTAAAATCTAAATATTGTTTTTTTATTTATGCATCCAATTGAGCTGTGCTTGCCGTTTAAACTAAATTTTTTCCCAAAGTTGTAAAGAAAAAGTCACGTAATTATTAAATTACGAGAATATTGGCCAGTTCATTAATTTAAACTAAGACTGGACTTCACAGTCGAGCTGCTATTAGCTTCAATTCGCTATGGTCTCTATAATCACGTCTTATCTTTAGTATAGGGTTGTATTTGATCCAATGATTTAATTGGCGTCTTGAAGATGAACAGTTATTTGTATCCTGATATTTCATTTCTGTATTTGATTATTTTCAAGGCTCATTGGGGAAACTCATTCCTCAAGTGGCGTCTTTGATGAGAATCCTAGTGTTCTAAAAAAAAAATACTGGTGTTTTTAGTCTATCCTATGATGAAAGGAAATAGCGAATTTTCTGGGTCTCTTGTAACTGTTACGCTAACGATACTCATACGATAGGTTTGGTAGTGCAGTGATTTCGGTATTACGTACTATAGTTACAGTACTATTATACGGTAATTTTTGCATGGCACCAAAAATGGGTGTGTGCCGAGCTGATGCTTCTCCCAGGCACAGCTCACTCCCCCGCGAACACTCCCTGGGGAAAGGGAAAGAGCAGACGAGGTGGGATTGGTGGGCAGGAAACTCATTCTGGACGCTTCTACCCACCCCTCCCGACCCCTTTCTACCCACAGACCCAACGTGTGCAGAGGCGGATGGTGTAGGGTAGTGGGAGTAACTGACTTATTTATATTAAGGGCGTGGAAGATCTTCAAAATGTTGTTACATACATCTGCCAAACACAGTTTGATCACAGATTAGAGAAGCACACAGGGATGAAATGGCGTTGCGGTTCCTTTTATGTTTGAGTACCCGTTCTCTGATTGGCTGCGCGAAGCACTGGAAACAAGTCTTGTGTATGATTGGCTACTGCATATTACAAAGGTTTCCCTATTGGCTGGGGTGCCAACTGGCAAGTAAGTTACCAGGTGCTGATTGGCTTTCGGCGATCCAACATTCCACCATTTGCCTAATTTCGCGGTATAAGTGGCTGTTTCACCCCTGTATCTATGAGGTGTTTTGGGTTAAGAGATTTGGGCGGCTCTTAACAATGAAGTCTTGAGAGTCGATGAGGGTGAAATGAGGTCGGAATGGAGCAACACTAAAATGAACGGGTGAGGGAAACTGGAGATCCCTGTGAAAAACCACCGATCAGCGGCATCGTCTGGCATGATTCCCACTTGCGAAAATCCGGATATTGAACCCGATTCACCTTGAGGGGAAGCAAGCAGTCTGACCGCTGAGCTACTGTGGCCCCCTTTGTATATTTAAGTATTCTGGGGTGTAATATTTACACTGATAAAAGTTTGTCATGTTAATGGCATTTACGGATGGAAAAGTTTCGCGAATTAGTTTGCATATAAACTAGACTCGTATACATATTTATGAGTTATCTTGCAATTGAAAAACAGTTCGTAAGACATGTCCTGCAAGAAAACCTACTAATAAATAAGGTTGGAAACCCATATCGGAAGGTGACGATATATTTATATGTATATATATATATATATATATGCCTGTGTTTCGGGAAACAATTTCAAGACAAGTTGTGTTCCAAAACACTTTAGTTCAGAACCACTTTAGTGATTGGATCAATTGAATTGTTACGCGTCTTACCTGTCTACACGCGAATCACGCACGGTCAGTATCGGAGAAACTCAATTCTGATTGGCACACTCATTTAACATTCTGTCTTCACACAAAGACATGCCACCGTTAGTCAAATTGAGACTGCACGTGTGCACATAGGATATCGAATTCTAGCGTACGCGTAGATCTTTTGGCTAGAAATAAGTGGCTCTAGTGATAACACAGAATATTTAAGACTACAGAAGCAAAACTGCTAGAGATATAGTCCTTTACCCTTTCAATTCCCATGTGCACAACCGTGGACATGTTGCACACGAAGAACATTTATGAGCGGTACTGCAGACTGAAAGGAATCGACGCTCTTTTTTTTTCTTTGGTGTCTTCCTTGTGAGTAATCTGATTTGCCAAAGTTTCTGCTGGTCTCGTTTGTGAATGGTTAACTGAACACGCATTACGTTGTTCACTGAATATGAGAAGCACGCTTGACATAATTACAGCGCACACCAAAATATTTAACGATTTCAAAACTAGAGCTTGTCAATTAACTCGGGTCCAAAAGGGTAAAATTACTTATACACGAGGTGACTTGTATGTTCAAAGTCACTGCAGTTAGCGATAAAAAAAATTTCCTTTCCACTATTTTAATACCAGCGCCCGCACCCACTATCTCTCAGAGTGATCCATAAAACTTTCGATTCAACAAAACTTTGAAATAGTTTTAGTTTAGTTGAGTACAGTAAGTTAAACTGATTGGGAACAACCATGAGCCCTGACTTCCATTGGCCGTGCAATGCTTTAGGAGGTGAACTGCCGGTTCCAGCCCCGCCCGGATAACTTTGGGATCGTAGCTTCCCCGCTCACAAGTGCGCTGCAGTTTTAAATTACGCTACGTGCACTACGCAAACATCTCATACAAATTTATTTTCTTGTTACATAGATGTGTGGGGTTGCTGGTTGAATTCTCAATCTTTTCCAGTGTTATTCGCGTTTGCAGGGTTAATTATTCTGTGTGGTGGTTATAAGGGCGAAACCGTGCTTTATTTCTCGCTTGAAGTCTGGACTTAAAGCTGACTCCCATCACACAAACACTGCCTCCCTAGGCTCTTCATTGCTTGCTGCGTATTGAACTCCAGAGAACAGATGCTGTAATTGTGCAAAGCCGGCCACGCCTTCGTAGATAGCTTATTCACTTGTTGCTCTCGAACATGCAGCGTATCTGATTGAGTCTGCCGAGCTGTGTACTGTTTTCTATAGATTCAGCTGGCATCCAACATGTTGGATGTTAAACGCTAATTGGCAGACGACATAGCGCTATGTTGAAAAAGAGACTGGCCAGTATGCAGTAGTTAGCCACCGGAGTTCGAAACACACACAAAAGATTTTCCGCTACGTACCTTTAGTTGTTCTATGACAGTGATGAGATTAACATATATTTTCTAGTAACGCTGTATACTGTTACTCAGACAAATAAATGTGTGCTATTTTTATACGCGATTTGGTCACTACGATGGAAAAATCGCAAGTGCGTCACATATCATTAAAGTGTTATTTCCAGTTATAAATTTAAAACACCAGCACGTAACTATAGTTAGGATAGCATTAACGGGGAGATTTCTATACATCAGTATTCTGAAAGTATATTTTAAATAAATAATCCTTTTCTACGGTACTCTGTTGTTTTAAATAGTTTTTTTATTTTTTTATTTTGCAGCATTCCATCTATTATATACATAGGGCAAGACAAAGCACCATAACCGCGCCCATAACTCGGTTATCCCTCTTATAAACATTTTTGTTTTATAAACACTTACATAAAAGTGTATAAAATTAAAAATATTTCACTGGTACATATTATACAACTATAGTTTGTAGAATAACTGTATGATAAAACAGTAACGCGGAGCTAACATGTGGAATTAAATGCATTCATGTGATGAGATGTTCTGCCGTTTTAAGCATAAGCTTTGGCTACTCAATGAATATTTTGTTTAAAATCACTGAGTCGCTGTCTCTTGGTAAACACGCAAACTCCAGTTCCGTATACGACTAGCTGTGATGTCGTGATACCTCACATGCAACTGAAATGAACTGTGACAAACATTGACTAAATATGAGGTAGACCGCTTCTTCGTCTTCTGCGCATGTACCCAATAGGGATCTACCCCAAATGAATACAACTGTCAAAATCACATTGTCAGCAGTGACGAACGTGTATGTTTATATCTTAGTTTTCAAAATACAAGCACTTATATACGAATTAAATATTTAACAATTTATTAATTTAATCTTTTTACATTTCAAATTGGTTAGATGACGTATACAAACATCTCAAAGCACTTATTTACTAAGGGGCCTCAGTGGTTGAGCGGTTAGCCTGCTCGCCTCCCACCAATGCCAACCGGGTTCAATCCCCGGCCGGAACACTCCCGGATTTTTGCATGACAAAATCGTGCCTTACGATGCCACTCGTTGGTGGGTTTTCTCGGGGATCTCCCGTTTCCCCACCATTTCATTCCGGCGTTGCTCCATACTCACCTCAATCACCGTTATCGGCTCTCAAGACCTCGCNCTCACCTCAATCACCGTTATCGGCTCTCAAGACCTCGCTGTTAAGAGCAGCGCAAATATCTTCACTCACTCACTTATTTACTAAAGAGTTTTCTAACCTTAAATCCATTCCACGCCGTTAATGCTAGCCGTATTAGCAGAAACGCAGTTCAATGTTGGGACGCGGAGATTAGTTTGTGTGCAGACAGCGGGATCTGTCTACCTCATTTTTAGTCTATGGTGACAAGCGAAGCATGTATCACAAACATGTGTACACGTGTCCTATATGACTGTCACTGATATTTCAATGACTTTGTAACAGGTTTAGCTTGTGACAACGAAATAATATGTATGACAAAGTAACATACTGCGATTTATCGGTCATCACGAATTGTATGTGTCCAAGAACTCCCACGGTCTCTCTACTGACTCAGTCTTCCAATCTGAAAAGTGCTCTCCCCTGAAGAGAGTCCTCTTCCGCGTTATTTGGCAAGAGTGCAAGGTGGCTTTCTCGACGTCCCGAAATGAGACATTCCACTGTCCGAGAATAGGACTACGTGAAGCAGATACGGCAAAACATACAGGTTATAGGTACAAACAGGTACATGTTTAATACTTGATCTGATTGGAAACACTTTAGTGTTCACAAGTTCTTGTTGAGAAATTTTCTTCTATAAGTGAATAATGAATCTCGTAGATATTACAGAACAAAAGAATGAAATGTTTCAGATGGGCATATAATATTTATACATTCCTGACATACCGTCTTCAACACTATGACCAAAAGTATACAAAAATATTTCCAATTATTGTAATAAAATATATATTTATAATATAATTACATTTGGAAATTTAACTGTTGTCAATTCTGATTTATTAAATGTCACCCCCAATATAAATTATAACTAAATATGTACGATCCTATGTGAGAGACAATGTCGGTCTCTAGGTTTTCCCTCGCTATTTCAGGCTATTTGCACCTGCTGATATGAAATAACATTCCTCAAACCGGTCTTAACCATGACACTTTCATTTACAGCCACAGAAACAGCATTTATAAAATAAAGGAAGAGTAATTTTGTTTGAAAATCGCTAACGGACATTTTGCCATGTATAGACTGGCATACATGTAGTGATCAGTGTCCTGTTAGTTTAAATCGTTCAGTCTCTGAGTCAAAGATCGAGGACATGTTGCACAAAAGGATATCTATGGTCAGGACTGTACACAACAAGGAATCATTAGCAGGTGTGTTGAGCGTCTTTGTTCAGAGTAATCAGAATTCTTAATCTTCTGCACCTCTCATCTGTGAATGGTTAATACTGGCATCAGCTAAAACTCAGTACATTCTTCAATGGTTGCCAAAAGCACGCTCGGCACAAGTACAACGCCCATCGAAAAATTTAAATATCGCAACGGTTACGGCTAAGCCCTTTTAGCAGGAACGCTTTTCCTCTGTTTTGGTAGTTTACGTTGCAGTTATTACAATGCATACACTAGCATAGTTTGTCCGATATCTCTAAATAGTATAAAACAAAGTCGCTTATCCGTTTCTGTCTGTGTATTCGCTTAGTACCTCAAACTACTCGACGGATTTTGATGCGGTTTTCAACATAGTTTAAAGAATTTCTTAAACAAATTTTTAGTGTATGAAACATTTATATTTTATGTAATAATAGTAGAGAAAAGTCGAACCGTTTGTAATCAAGTAGTAAAAAACAGTTTTTAAGGGGCTTACATGGCTTGCGCTGGCTAAACCATAAGAGAGATACATCAAATTAATGTACTAAAGAATTGTATCCCTCAAAAAGGTGTACAGAAAATTCCGCCATAGCATATATTTATCTTTTAAGGATGACCCACAGTAACCATTTTTGTCTTTCAAAGTATCGCTGTAAAAACTAACTTGTTACCGGGTAAAGCCGGGCCGGTTCGCTAGTACATTATAAAATCGAAACAGTTAAAACTACTTCAAACAGTGAATTTGACTGCATATCTATTGAAACTGTTTTGCTTGAATCAGTAAAAATTCTACTGATCAATTTAGTTGCAGGTATTCTCAGTGAAAGTGATTTCTACTGATTCCTAGTGAATTGCAGTGGCCTCGTAGTAAAACATCAGTGCATTCCGCTGATTCTTCAATAGATAACACCTCATTATCTGAATCAGTAAAATTGTTCGACTGATTTAAATCACTTATTCTTATTAACAGTGTATTTTGCAAATTTGTTTCAATGAGTACTACCTACATATTGTTCAAATACCGTTTAACCTCCTTGTTTTATTTTAACTCCAGTTTTATTCCAATAGTAGTTGCCGAAGTTTAGCAAAGTCATATCCCCTTAACTGAACCGGTCCATGTTCTGTATTTTTACGAATATTATATATTGTAAGATTGTGTCTACAAGATCCTTAATATTCAAAAACGAGTCACGTACGGAAAATTAAAAGAGAAAGACTTGCATGTGGACGTGGCAACGTACGGTACATGAACGTTAGCTACAAACTTGGTGAGTGTGACTGTGTATACGACGACGTCACAAAGCTACGTGAAAAGGACACAGGCAACAAAGTTACTTCTCCAAAATCAACTAAATTATTTGGTAGGCAATCAAATTTTTTTTAAAGATGGAAATATCGTCACTGATTATTACATCCCCTTGTGAGAGAAATGTTTTTTTGGTGGCGTGATGGGGGGGGGGAGGGGGGAAGGGCCTTCAAAATATTTCTTGCGCTATTTGACTTCATGTAACGGAAGAAGCGATAATCCAGCCTAAGGACTATATATCATGAGTTCACTAACGTGAAGATAGACATAAAAAAAGCTGTATGTTAAGACTGAAAAATGACTTTTAAATTATCCCGAAAGTTCTCATTTAAGATTATTAAATTGATACCTCCCCAGCGCTATGGCGTATAAGTAGGTAATGATTCTGCTCTCTGCGTAAGGGCGGTCGTTAACTACCTAGCCCTCAGTGTCAAGGCGTAGGAATATGTTGATGCTACTATCCCTAGGTCCAATTTAGCAAATAAATTCACCTTCTTTGCGAGTTAACATATGTCAGTTTTATTTTCGCTTAACAGGTTAACTTCTACATGAACACACGAGACAACTCCCCCCCCCCCCTAGCTACGTAGGCTATGTAGGGCTTGACGCGGCGATTTG
>NQII01000312.1:509802-674806 GCA_002778355.1 Clitarchus hookeri | reverse complement strand
GGGAACAAGGTTCGTCACACTTCCTGTATGTCTTTACTTAGCTGTCTCGAGGCGATGGTCCATCTCCCAGCCGGCGACCTCGGAACCGCTCCGGCACTCTATGGACGGGCTGCGACGCCTGGGCTGTGACAGTTCCTCGCCGACCGGTGTTGACGTATCGATGCCTTCTCTCGTACTCGTTCCTCCCGGCTCCACTCCGTACTCCTCGCGTGAAATCGGCTGACTGCCCCGTTCCTTCCTCTTCCTCATGTTTTTGTAAGCTCGTTCGCCATATTAAACTCGCATCATCTCTGCACGTGGCCGGGCTGACCGCCGCGTCCTCTGGGTCGTAAAAACGTGTTCGGTGCTCCGGCTACCCGCATGTGGGCCCAGCGTCGTCCCTCGATTCTGGCATCGAAGTTTACTGCTCCGCCCTGCACGTGCTGGAATACTTGGTAGTCCCTTGGTAGGCGCAGTGTTTCTTCTGCCTCCGGATATCGTGTCACTATTATTCTCGCACGCTCGCCAAAAAGCTCTTATTATTTATTGCGGTAGCCGACTCGGGAGAGACACAGCTGCTGGTGTGAGCTTAGCGTCCCTTTGTAGCTGCGAGATGCAGCTGCGGAATCCTGGCGTCATTCCTCTAGCACGCTCGCCAAACCCTTAATATTTATTGTGGTAGCCAGCCTGCGAGTTTCGACAGAGTGTGCCTTCTGACGAAAAAATATCTTTCGGGACGCGAGACGCGTCAATATTTTAATTGCATGTTTTTTATTGATAATTTTTAAAATTACTTTCGATAACCGGGTATTTTATACTTTGACGTATGGCAAAAAGGTTAGAGGTAGTTTAAACTGACAAATTTTTCTGTTCGAAATAATCCATTCAGAACAGTTTTATACATTTAACTTCTTATTGAGTGTACAAAATGGCAAGTTCCAACAGTGCAAATTATTTTTACTTTAGAAACGGTTTTTTTTTTCATTTAATGTTTCACAGTTTGGCTATTTAAAAATGTTATTTGTGTATTTTACTTACGAACTAGTGCGAATCGATGGTATATATTGTGGCGCAATATTCCGTAAATAAAACAACGCCCTTGCCCTATATACAAAAGATTTTTACAGCTTACGCGTGAGTGAATAGGATTATGTTGGCGATTTTGACTCCTTCGTTGGTAGGTCAAAAGGATCACGGAGACATCATATTTTACGTGATCACGAAACAACATTCCTTAGTGTCATTAACTTTATACTTTCATTAAAATAATAATGACTACGCGTTTCAATGAATTGTAAATTAACTGGGAGTTTTTTATCCGCAGCTTTATATGTCCTCTGTTTTCTCTTTTACCAACATTTTGATGGCCACTATGTATTAGTAGTAAAAAATGTCCCGTATAAGTATTTATTTTTATAGTAATGAATATAACATGCGTTCTGATAAGTGAATAGAGAATAAATGAATTATATTTATGACGTACGACGTACGATGACAAATTTAAGAACCACGCCCTGCGTAAGCAATTTTATTCTACTATATTGTGTATTTAAAACAATATCTGAACAGTTATTAACGATGATTAAAATTGACCTGATATTAAAAATGTTTTTAGTGCACTCTGTATATTTTTCAAAAGTTGGAAAGAATTCCGCTTTTTGCCTTTTGTATTATAGTTAAATTTCCTGCATTTCTTTTAAAATTTCGTTTGTATGGATGGCAGCCTTAGCGGGATCAAGATTACTAAATATATAGCAGGGCAACTTACCAATGAGTTTTCGACATTAAAACGGATTCTTTATCTTGCAAGTTTACAACTTTGGTAATTGGTTTTGATTTTACTTAAACCACTCTAGGTAGTATTTTCCGTATAAATTTCTGACTTGTCAGTTTTTTTCTTTCAAAAATTTTAATTATATACATTAGACCCTGAGTGAAATGACCCATAGATCTGCAGTCGGATTTCAAATTGATCAAATAGTCTAGGAGTAAAGAGACATAAACGAAAAGGTGATAAATCAGATAATTCTAGTAGTGCCTAAACCTATAACTCGTCTGGGGCAGGCGACATGCGGCAGCTCACACGATTCTGATAGAAACCCCATTTGTTTCTCTCTCTCTCTCTCTCTCTCTCTCTCTGTGTCATTTAATTTATCTTTATCCCCTTATCTTCCACCCCACACACACGCGCTCGTGCAAACACACATACGAAAACACACTCTCTTCAACTGCCTATTGTCTAATGTTCTGAATCGTATACAATGGAGTTAGTTTGAATTGCTATTCACGTGCAACAAGTTCGTGTGACATTGGCATTTATTGCGAAACCATTCGCCTATATCCAATCCAACTTCATACCCACCTACATTAAGTATCTTAGTAGCTCTCAGGTACGATAAAATTTGATGAAGTAATTAAGAAAACTACAGTATTCAAAATGGTTTTAAAAAAAATAGGAACCTGCTATACGCGTTTAGGAATTAAAGTCTGTAAACAATCTGAAAGACGGAAAGATATAATATTTCATTCAAAATGTTACAGCGTTTTCTCAAACTTCCATTTCTACACATTGTGTTGAAATATTTACTAACTTCTTTGCAGTGCTGTGGAAATCCTGAACTATCATCTTTAATAATACAGATAAGATTAGAATTGTTTAAATGTTACAAGTCGACCACTTACGTATAAATACACATAATAACCTAACACAGTAATAACATGTACAAAAACTGCACACACACCAAGGTAACACAATCGATCAACCCATTACTCAAAGTAACTGTGCTTATTAACTGCAAAGAAAAAATATTCCTTAACATTAAATTTATCTGCGTCAACCAATACACATTCTCACATATTTATTAATGCGTCGCAATCCATCAAGCCGAGAGTGTTTATCGTTAAGTATAGAGCCAATTAACAATTTCACAACCCAGTATCACTGAAGATGAGCCATCTATGAAGATAATAACAACACTTCAAGCGAGTAACATTCAAAGAAGTTCCTCACCAATATACTGTGTACGACTACATCGGGTAATCTCCTGCCCCACCCTTTTAATGATGATCTATGTTTATCAAAGTTATCACAGGCTACGTGGTAAAGTTTGCACACTAGATTGTGACTGAAATTCTATTGTTGTTCTATTATGGTCCCACAGCAGGAAGATGATCAGTTCGATGTCGAAAGTCCACGTTTTCTTAAATATTCTATGTCCCAATTAAAGGTTATTTCATGTCCAGGTAGAGACTTGCAGTATTCACTTCGTCGTTCTATGAGACAAATGTCGTGAGGTAATTGTTTATGCAAAATGGGACGAGAAACTTACTATGACATATAGCCGAAAGTGATTATTAAGGGAGGTACGCGCCGTAAATACAAGAGAGTTAAGAATGTTTTTATGAACATAAATATAAAACTACGTGATATTAAACAATAAATTTTGGTATAGCGTTTATGAGAACGAAGCAGTTAAATGTGTGAATTTGTTTTGTTATATCACCCCTCTGACATTAATAAAATTGGGTGTGGCATGAGATATATTGTTCGAAAATGTGCAACCATGCATGTTGGTCGATATTATTCAACATTTTTATAACTACCATGTTCATTTTAACAAAGACGTTTGCCTAGGTGTAACGCTCTCAGACTATCGATTGGTTTTGAAATTCACTATTTATGTTAAATGTTGAGTTATAACGCCCTGAAGCCATGCAGTCCACGTTCGTATGATAAGTAGTTTGTCTAAGCCGGCGCATTAAAAAGGTTAACTAATCCAGTGAATTGCTATTGAGTCAGCAATTAAGTCATGTATGCTGTTTAAATCATACAAGCACAGAGTGACAACTACAAAATACCATTAGTAATAAAAATTTAATAATAAAAATGAAAAATAACATTGGGCAATACAGATATTTATTAGCATTACTAGTCCTAAAATAGTTATCCGTACGGTTATTGGGTTTACTTAACAGAACTTGTTACAATAATTGTTCAAATTGGTGATCTTGGACGTCAGCATACAACTGGCAACGCCGTAGCAAAGATTGCTGGGTTCTTCCTAACATGTCTGGTGTGTTTCGAATCAAGTTTCATGTGTCCATGATCCACGGCAAATGGTCTTCTTCTTGTTCCACAGGTGTTTCGTACACCAGACTCTTTAAATGGCCCCACAGGAAAAAATCAAGCAGACTTAGGTTGAGTGAGCGCGCAGGCTATTTATTATATGGTGCCACGATAGCCAATTTATTTGTTGTGAAAGGTTGCATTCATGTGTGCCCTTGCAGTGGCGTTGTTATGTGCTGAAGTACCATCGTGATGAAACAATATGTCACGTCTGACTCCAAGTGGCACCTCTTCCAATAACACAGGCAATGCATGAGACAAATAGTTAAGGTGCAGTGCTCCGTTCAATCTATTAGGAAGTACTGTTAGTCCCGTGGGGTGGTCGTTGATGATGCCGCACTACACCTTATGTGCTTGTGCAGATGTACCATGCGGATTTTACTCAGCCCAGATGTATGCTGAATGGCTGTTCAATATCCCGTCCTGTGTGAAAGTTGCCTCGTCAGTGAACAACACAAAATTTTCGAAGTGCAGTACCTTTGCAAACTGTTTCTAAAATCACATACGAAACTGAAGTCGTCTCGGGTAATCATTCGTGGACAAATGGTGTACACGTTGCGGGTGATAAGGCAGCAGCAACTACTCGTGCAGAATGCGTAGCAGTCTAGTATGACTCACCGTAAAAACATTTGCAATTGTACGTGCACTTGACGAAGGCGAATTACCCACAGTCTCGAGAGCATCGCCTTCAAATACAGGTGTCCTCGCGGTCCGCACGCAGTCATCCGTTTTCTTTGCCAGCAATGAACCGGTATCTCGAAGCCACCGGTGAAGTCGTTGGAACATTTGGTGACCGAGATGGCAACATTGCGGGAACCTCTCTGTGTAAAATCGTGCTAGTAACCTACCGTTACAACTAGCAGCACCATTAATTAAATTCATATTCGTAAGCTCTAGTGAAGTGTACTGCGCCATTGCAAATATTAGAACACGCTGACACGTGCAGACTACCAGCCATGTACAACACGTGTTTATCGATTGCAGGCCTACAGTTGTCGTATTTGGCGTGCCATAGGATCATTATATTTCTACAAAAACACCAGCAAAAGCTCAGTAGTAAATGTGGTCAATATACGCAAGACAGGATGCATAGATGTGTGATGGATGGTAAATTCTTTCATTTTGCAATTGTCACTCTGTGCAGATGCGACTGAAATGGCGTGCAGGGTCTAAATGCCAACTCAGCAGAATGGATTAGTTAAATTTGTACTGCGCCCGCGCGGTAGAAAAACCTCAAAAATTAAAACACATGTTGCATAGCTACAAGGCGTTATAATATAATATTTTACCAGAAAGGGAATTTCTAAAAAGAACCGATAGCCTGAGGGCGTTACACCAAAACCAACGTTTTGGTAAAATTAACATGGTAGTTATAAATATGTCAAAAAATATCGATTAATATACGTGGTTACACATTTTCGAACAATACATATGATTTCATGCACAATTTAACTAATGTTAGGTAGATGATATTACCAAAAAATTTCACACATTAAACTGCTTCCTTCACATAAATGTAAAACCAAAACTTCTTGTTTACTATCACGTAGTTTCATATTAATGTTCACCAAACCCTTCCTAACCATCTAACATTAAGGTCGCGTACCTCCCTAAAAAATCACTTTCTAATATAATTGGTATTACATTTTTCATCCCATTTTGCATTAAGAATTACCTCACGACGTTTGTACCATATGATCTGACACAGCCTATAAATATCAGAGCGTTCATAGTCCAGTACTCAATTGGCTGTTGTCCTTTAATAAAATTCACTTACATGTTAGACAACGTTGCAAGAGACTGGTCTCATAAATGTGAATCATTTATCATGCCTCAAGTTTCCTTCCGAGCAAACCAAACAAATTTTGGCCAACGGCAGAAGTCAAAATCTTGTAGTTTCGTTTAAGCAAAATACATAAATACACAATATTTGTATGTCTCTATTAACAAAATTCACAATACCTTGTTCTCATTTTAAAAATGGCTCAAAAGTTATTTTTCCGTGCTTGATGTTAATTTTATGACTTATTTTTTGTAAAGAGCATACTAAAAGGTAGCGAAAAGATGGAAATAAATTGGTAGAGTATCGTCTTAAAGGGCACTAAAAGTCCGAAGTGTAAGGAAAATTTTGCACTTAATCAGGAAAACAGAAAAATTTCCATACATCATCATTTCCACACCAATTGTCAATATTTAAGAAGGGGAGCCACCTGAAACCAAACCTTTAACAAAATTGCTGTCATGTTTTCTAAAAACTGACAATATAAGCGTTTAGTTACCTTTATTATTATTTTAATATTTATTCACAAATAAGTTTAATTTAACGTCCTTAATGTGTTCAATTAAAGAAAAGCTCAAAACTGTTGTTTGAAGTCCGCAAGACAAAATAGTCAACATATAAACAAAAAAATATTTTTACAACTGAATTCCTTAATAAATTTTACTTAGAATAATGTTTTTTTTAAACACTTATTTTTAAAATGTTCATATTTTTATGGAATTTATTTAACTTAATTTTCTCATTTAACTCCATTGCTGCAAACTTGCCTCGCAATTAGCGTGAATTTTCCTATAAATAAATGCAAGAAGGAAAACATATTGCTGAAATCGTCACTTACATTAACAGTTCTAAAACTGCTTCAACATATCTTGTCGAACTTGCACCTCTTCTTTAGAGGCATCAGATGGCTGTGTTAAATTGTACACAAGAAATGCTCTCATGCATGGAGCCAAGTCTATTTTTATAAGAACTGTTAATACCGATATTTTGGTCCTTGCCATATCTTCATCCTTTGAGTTGAGGAATTTCGGCCTTGAAAAACTGTGGGTTGTCTGAAACTTTAGCCAGAAACAAAGGTATATTCCTACTCACGTCATTGGCCTGGTGCTTGGTTAAAATAAATATGTGACGGTGAGGTCATAAACCCATCCACAGACTGCGAAACTGTTTCAACATTTGCCTTCCTTGGGAAACTCAGCGCCTGGAATACATCGAATTGCTATGATAAAGTTACTTCCACCATATCTTCTATTTCAACTCCACTTCCAGATATATCATTGGATGTGCTAAATGAGTAAGAAAAGAAAATATCTGGATATAACTTTCGTCTTCAGAAGAAAAACTAACATGCCTAAAATATTTATCTGCAATGCTAGTGATTATCTCGGCATTTCGCACGTTCTCGACTAGATGCCTTTCCAGAGGATAAAACATTTCTCGCTTGTAGTTATTTCGCAAGTTATTGACTAGATGCCTTTCCAGGGGATAAAAGAGTTCTCCCTTGTAGTTATTTATATTAAATTGATGTCAACTTCGAGGCAAGCTTGCAGCAATGGAATTAAAAGGGATATCAATGTTCAGTAAATTGCTTTTAAAACCGTCAATTTTTTAAATCAGTGTTTCAAACAAAATATGTTCTGTTTGGAATTTATTAAAAAGTACAGCTATAAAAATTAAATTTAAAGAAATTTATTGCATTTATTGCAGTACGTAAAATTGAAAATCCCCAATTTACAAAAAAATTTTTTTTAAGAATATTTGGGTTTCCATGTATATTTCGTCTTACGGACTTCCGACATTTTTTTTTAGCTTTTCTTTAATTCAGGATTCCATAAAAAAAATGACTACCCAATGGTTAATATATTTATGTAATTAAGGTAACCAAACATTTTTATTTTCTTTTGGGAACAATTGCTGCCATTTTGTTTGGGGGTAAGGTATCAGGTGGCACCCTTTCATAAAAGGATGACAGTGGTTGTGGACATGATGTATGAAAAGTTATGTGTTTTCCTCATAATGCGCGTGTCTTTTGTAATAACAGGTGCTTACATAGTCAACTGTAAATGTTGATCGAACTACACATAAAATTATTATCCTTAGCCTATTCAGACCCACTATAATTTATTTTTTTATGCATTGCCAATAAAATATATTTATGCGTGCTGTGCTTAAGCCGATGAAGTATTTGTTTTAAAATCACAACCAATGGCCTGTGTGATTTGAAGCAATCATAGCCTATATTCTTAGTAGCATGATTTACGATTCAGTTATGCACAGAAATAACCACTGGGCACTGATCTTTGCAGTGTGCTGTACCGGCCAAATAACTAAGTATGTGTTTTGTACAAAAGTGTGCCCGATGGTTCTGAATGGGCTAGAAGCGTTAAGAGGCGGCACTGGCATTCGCCTAGAATGTGAATGTTATAAACGAATTACTTGACTGATTTCAAACCCCCTACGTACAAAATGCGAGTTAGCCCTGCTTCAGCAAGGGAAACCACGCTTGAAATATACTCACTTGAAATATTGATTGGTTTTCAAAGGTTTGCTCTAAAATTTATCTCCAGACTCCGTGTACCTTGCTTTTTTTCTTTTACTTTTTTTTTTTTTTTGTAAATGCTGATGTCAAGTCCAGTAACCCTGGCTATTAATTTGTCTGTTTTGTTTTTCTGTGTTGGGTGAGTTTTAGTGTGTATATAACGTAATGGGTAAAACAAAAATAGGTTAATTATTTGTACACCTCTTCGAACAAATAGTTAAAATAAATGTTAGCCATAGAATACCATGAAAAGATGTGAATTACTTTAACGACCCAGTTTATTTAACCTGTTTTCTAGAAACCTTAACATATATTCAGAGGATACATCTAATCTGCTACAAGTTACTGATTGTTATTCAGCACCATTAATTCAATTGTTGGTAGATGCCAGATAACCATTTACTGCAGCTGACATTCAGTGTGAGGTGGTAAGCCAGTATTAACGCCATACACGATAATTGAAATAAATCAATTTTCATATGGTAACAAACAGAAACCAAGGAAAGTTTACTGGTAAACAACCATTCATACCAAATTTTTGAGAGATTATTTTATTAAATTGATACATTTTCTGTATTTGCAAGACACTATGCGAAAGTAATTTGTGTGAGCAAAGAACCTTTTCACAGGTGCATAGACTAGTAATCTACTGTAGAAAATTTTCTGATGCTAAATATCTTTTTAATATTTATGTTAGCAACAGTAAACAATATACCCTCAAATAAGAATCCTTGACCCTAACTACGTACGTTCAACGCTAAACGGCATATCTGCTGTAGCTTTGACGAAGAACTATGAAAATACGACCATTTATATATCATGAAAGGTGTACTTTTGGAATTCTTTTTAATGGTATAGATATATTAATATAAAGGATTAATGAAGCCTGTAATTTAAAGATATTTGCGATACTATTCCACATATTTGTGTGTTATACGCATGGTTGTTAGCCATGGTAGTTATAGTTCTTAAATGTGGGGAAGAATGTCTGACAGGCAGGCGAATTTTTCAAGCAGGGTCTTTTGGAAATGGTCCATGGCTACAACTTTATATTCGTATCTAAACTGCGCCTCTTCCTAGTCATATAGCCAAATATTTATTATAGAATCTGCCTTCAAACATATTTATTCTCCCAGCCAGTCGGGAACAAATATTTTGATAGCGTCAATAAATATTTCCGCCGGGCGGTGTGTTTTTTTTCGGGAGGCATTCAGCGGTAGATGAACAAACAGCAGGTGACTATCCCTCTCTCCAGCCCCTTTCCCGATGGACCAACACACACCCCCCCCCCCTTTCTCGTCTGTGACTGTAACAAGACGCAATTAAGTACTGGGATATCGATATCATGTGTGGTTTTCTTAATGGGAATATACCCATTTACTCAAATGCCACGACAGAATAGTTAATACACATAAATAGAACATAGCGTTGAGTTTTTAACGAGCAGCGCGAGGCCCAGTAATCAGGTCTCGCTTCTAACTGGTTAACCCACTCTGTGATAGAAAATATCGGTCGAGCAACCTCCTTTGCTTAACCCTCTCCAGACACTCACTGGCGAATGACCTTCTGTCAAAACATAGATAAATGCAGAGAAGTGAAATGGTTCTGCGGTTCCTTTGATGCGGACGTACCCATTACCTGAGTGGCTGCGAGAGACTCTAGCTAGAACAAGCCTTATATTTGGCTGGCTACTGTTGCGAAATATATCCTACTGGCTAGGCTGCCAGCTGGCAACTTAAGTTACCAGACGCTGCTTTGCAAACGGCATTCCGACCTTAGACTAAAGATCAGGTACACCGGTTGTCATCATCTGCGCATGTGCCCAAAATTGACCTACCTCCCACCGATAAAACTTTCGAAGACACATGGTCAGCAGTGATGAACGTGTTTGTTTATATCTTGATTTTCAAAAGTCAAGCGTTTAAACGTGAATAAAATGAATTAACCAATTCGAATTTAATCCAAGTGTACAAAACTTTGGTTAGCGTAAATGCAGAAACATCTCAAATCACTTGTTTACACAAACAGTGTTATAACCTCAAATACTATCCATGTCGTTTATGACAGCGGTATTGGCAGAAAATCACTGCAATACTGGAACACGGGGTGGCTACTGCGCACTTTGGGCACGCACTTTCCTTCATTTTCCTTCTATGATTCCAACACGTTGTTGTCCAGTGACGCCATTTTGTTGGTAATGTGTGGCTATAGTTCACGGAATAAACTACTCTTTCCCTTCTCTGTTTATTCAATTCACGTTTTCTTCCCACGTTTACTGGAGTCCTGCTAAGTTTCTGCTTCCAGGATATTCCTCCACCTCATGCAAACAAAGACCAACCAAATCTACAAAATTACACAAAAGAGCAGTGCACCGCATTCGTGCACACTCAGTGTAACAATATTTTGCCTATGAACTATTTTTTACTAGACATTACCATCATACCTATTTTATCTCGGTTGTTATTCGTATTAAGTATAAAATATTATTATAATTTATAGATAAAACATAAATAAAATAGTAATTTAAGCAAAACTGAAATACTTTAATGTTAAGACAATTATAAAACACTTGTGATACATGTCATATTTAAGAAGGATTAAAAAACACCACACGTGTTGTGAATTTGCAAAGGATTCATTTAAAAAGAGTGAATAACCCGTGAATAGGCAATACTTAATATGAGGTTCTACCATTTTGCTGGCAAGTGCTGATTTGCAATACACATGCTACATGCGCGTCCTTGACCTAAGTATTTTGTTATACCGCAGGAGAGCTCCTTGGATAAATGAAATAATCTATAATAAAAATATTTCAATTCTCCGTTACAATGAATCGGTTGTTTATAGGTGCAACGTGAACTTAAATCGAAAACAGATACACTTACTTCAGAAATGGAAGCGCGTATTACCTCTGATATCATATTTTCTAATCACAATAAAGGATAAGGTGGCAGCTGCATCATTAAAAAGGTTAAGTAACGTAGGCCAATAGTTTTGTTATACTCAAGGTGACATTACTTTCAATGTTCGCCTTGTTCACAACCACTTGTTTGTGTTTTCAGAGTCCATGTATTTTACAGCGGCATATTCTGTAGTGTTCTGATGGCGATCAAAACGTTACTACTGCACGTGCAATAAAGCGTAACAGCTGCGGCAAAAGAAAAAAATACTTGTAATCGCGGGCTGTGTTTGCCCTGTTTCGCAGCATAATACATCCTTTGGAGTAAATGTCGAATCAAGATTTTTATCACAGGTTCTCTTCGGGTACTTTTTCCATAGATTCAACTATATTGATTCCCACATTTAGTGAAATATAGAAAAAGCAGTTGAAGTCGGTGATTTAGAACAGCGCTGTTCATTGAGAATTATGAGTTGGTATAAATAAATACCTATGAGACTATCACAATAAAATGGTCCATAAGTTTTAACTGAATGGGTTTAATTTATGTCAGCACAGCTGAAATATACGTAAATACTTTCTCCAGTAATGCGCTACTACCTTCATACGTACACTCGTGGAGCAGCAGTTAGTGTAAAATTTGTAAAATTGCGCTCGAAACACTAATCAGTGAGAAATGGAGTATTTATAATTTTTTCTAATGATTTCACATTTCCACTTGTTCTACGGAATGAGTATTGCGAGCAGGTAGATACAAATCTTAATTTGCAAATTAGGGAATAATAAATATGGCAGAAGAGTTCACCAATAGCAGGGTTATCAAAAATATTAAGTTAACAAAAACAACATGTAATGAGGTTATACTGGCATGGAGAATTAGCCCAATGATTAAAAATTGTACTGATTACAGCAGAAGTTTATGCTACTAATATTACCTCTGTAATGGAGTTGGTTGCACGCCAGCTTATTGTACGAGGATGTCTGAGTTGCATATTTTTTCTGGTTTCACCGCTTATGAGATTTATGTCAAAACCTTCTGAGCGTTGAAGGACTTCATAATAATGATTTGCGTCCATGTAGATTAAATTAGGCTCATTAGTTATATCGGTAACTTCTTGTTAAAATTATTAAGCGCTTTGGGATGACTGGATCCTAAATTACTTACACGTTTCAGTGACTGGCGTATATTTAGTGTGTAAATTATTTGATTGTTAACAAAATATCGTATAAACTAAATAATTAAAATTAATGTTTACATGTTAAAGTGGTTTTTTTTTCATAAATTGTTATACGCCATAAAATTGTTAACGACTGAAATAAATAATTTATAACTACCCGTCTTTGAAATAAAAGTTCGTACTTTGAAGTCTCAACACTTGGACACTGCCATAATATGCATGTGTGTATTTAAGAAATATTATAGCTACTAAATGCAAGTTTTTCGCTGCAAATAAAATTATAACTTTTTTTTTTAGGTAAGCAAAGTGGAATATCTGTAACTAACAGGGAATAGTTTAATTTAGATAACAGAAACATTTTATGGAAACGTTCTACATGTAAACAAAGCAACACAGAAGTGGCTTAGGCAGATTTTCTTAATATTTGTGACATTTAATTATATAACTTTATTCTTGTTTAGTTTTATTTCTTTTTTTCATAAACCCTGAATTTCAATATGTAAACCAAACGTTTGTGCCTTGCTAATGCATTAAGCGTTTGTTTCATTGCATGATGCATATTTCCACTGGAGTATTGCTGAACTCTAATGGCTTTTCTTCAGCAATTGTCTAATGTTATAGCTATTTAAAAATGTAAATAGTTCTTCAAGTTCTAGTAAAAATTATGACACGCTTGTTATGTAGAGTTTTCGTCATGTTGTGGGTAATAAGCCTTTGTGTGCATTGCGTGATACACGTGAAATAGAATGGCGCCTTTTCCGATAATTTGTAAGAAACGTGTGTTTGGTTTTCTAAGTTTTTAATGAACGCATTAAAATTTTCCAATTTTCATATTAAATTGCCCAAAAGTATACGTTGCCAAATCATTCAACTCATTCTCTCTTATAGCAGCTTATCAGCGGAATTTTACGATTCATATCACTTCGCTGACAAAAAAAAATATAATCCAGATTTATAGTTTACAGAATAATCTGTTATAGGCACCAACTCAATTCTCTAACCAGATCTAAACTACATACGGAAAATATAAATTCACATAAAATATGAGCTGGTGAACAAAATTTATGGAAAAATACTTAGTTAAATGGAAGTACCGCAATTAAAATTATTTAAAATGAAATATACTTTTTTCAGTAATAAAATGTCGATGAATATATCTTACGAAAGTAATGAAAATAATTCCGCCAAATATTACTTTCTAAGATTTCAGGCTTTTATATAAGTGGCATTTTCGGAGTTGAAATTAGTAGTCTCTTAGTGTTCGAAGTATATTTAAACCGTATTGGGGACACTTGGAAAAATGTTATAAGCCAGTGGTCGTTGTGTGTCGTTAGATATTTTCCAGCTATAGAATTTATTATTTTATTTAATGTATAAACATTTGTTCTTTAATGCAGAAATATTACTTCATGTTTAGTGCATATATTTGTTTTTTGTTGCCTTTGGAATGAAAATGCGTATTAAAAAAATAAGGCTTTTTAATTCGTTTATAAAAATGTTTTCTGTGGAGATATTGTATTTTAAAAACTATATATCTGTAATCGAATTTTGGAATAAAAGACCTAAGAGTGTGGAGTTGTAGGTATTCGAAGGAAATGTGGGATTTTGTTCTATTTTGATTCGAATATCTTCTGTGCCTCGGTGCTTTGGAAAATAATTATTAGTGCTATAGCAAGTGAAGACCAAACTTGTATTAAAATTAATTCAGATTTACTACCTCAGAGTGAAAAAGTATGGCACCATTCAGACTAAATTTTCGAATAATGAGATTTCATTTGAAAAAAATGAAATTTTATGGGCAATAAATTTAAATAAATACTTAAAAGGCAATGTACCAAAGTAGCAAAAGTCAGTTGGCCCACTTGTGCCAATCTTCTTGTACACGAGTGGCCCACACACGGTTCCCGTAATCAATTAACAATCAGTCAACCAATGTAACGCACCTGCAGATGCTTGTGGCCCACACGATGCCTCTTGCAGTTGGCCACATCTGGGCCACTGTTTAGATAGCATACATGTAGCAAATCACAACCTGCCTACAAGCGGCCTACGTTTGCGTAACTAACTGTACCCCAAACATGTCAGCACCATAAGTGGGTCGTGTGTGGCAGCAATGGCCCACTATCTTTCTGCTTCTGACTTGCCGTAAGTCAACCACGTGTCGTCAGCCAACTGTTGGCAAGTCACTTGTGGCCCAGCTATTGGCCACTTGTGACCCACATAGAGGCAGCTTGCGATGCATTTTCAAAGACAAAATTTTTTTTTTCACCTAAATTAAATTGATTTATCTACCATATTCATTATTTATATGTTATCTTCAGTTTTATTTCACTATTACTAAATTTCTTTGGAAGAACCTGCAATCGAACTCACAAACCTTTCGTTCACATCCTATAATGCTATCGGCTACTCTGCCATGTATTCATGTAAAACCTTTTAAGTAAATATGAATACTTTTTACACATACAAGTTGCATTATGCGCTTTACTAAAGACACAATTAAATGTAGTATTACAAGACAATGCTGCGATAAGACTAGTATTTTAGTTTCGGGCTAATTTCGGGTGGAATTTAAAATGCAAAATAACGAATTTCTTACGTGTTGTGCCTTGCAAGTTTCCAGTCTAAAAACAAATTTTATTTTTACTAGCAATGCCACATGATAATTTTACTTGGTATACGCATAAAATAAAAAATCAAATGATATCACATATGCTGTTTGCTACTACACAAAAACATATAGTCGGCATGCCATAAATGGCACATAAGCTTGCTAATGTGTTTTCAGTAATAAGAAACAGTTGGCATACCACAAAAGGGCCATCCGTATGCTGCCATTATTTCCCCAGCAGTAAATAACAGTTGGCATGTCGTAAATGGCCCATAAACATTCTGCTAATATTTCCCCAGCAGTGAATAACAGTTAGCATTTCGTTTATCATCTGCTCGTCGGGCGTCTTTTGAAATCTAACAATCATTGTAAGAGTATTGGCCCATATTACGATTATTTAAAAAATAGATGCTGTCACTTTTGTTTACATGACCTGATTGTCAACCATAGAATAAATGCTTACAGTCATACATGCGAACGTTTTCCACCACCTGTAACAGTTGGCCAGCTGTTAACTGTTTGTTGTTTTCTACTTGGGTAGTATCTTTCTTTTAGTTCTTTGGGTAACTGAAATCAAAAAAGTCACGCGTACATCTGTTAAAGAGAAAACCTGTTTCAATTACTCACTATTAGTTTACCAACATTCAGTAGAGCTGTTATAACAATTCTTTATATTTTTATATATATTTTTTTTTATTGTTTTTTTTTCCAAATTGTTCGAGTGAGATGGTGCAGTTGTTAACCATTGGGCTCGCATGCGGGATAACCCAGGTTCGAATCTCTCTTTGGTCATACTGATTTCGGTTTTCCGCGGTGTTCCGAAATCACTCCATGCGAATGCTGGAATGTTTCCTTACTACAGGCTAAAGCATATATATCTCCCATTCCTGCGTCTCTGAGTAACTTGATCCGTCTCTGATCGCCTCGCTGTTAAGGAGACGTTAAGCGCCAGCTACCTACTTACCAATTATTAAAAAAAACATTATATTTTTTAAATAAGGGCGTATTATCTGTTTTCTGGGGATTTAACAATTTATCTGACCATATAACTACAACAATTTTATTACAATTTAAACTTTAAATTGTGGAAACTACTCCAAATTAGTGGAATGTGTGAAAAATGTCCCGCTCGGAATCACTGGCAACTTGTTTAGTATTACGGAGGCTAAAACTTACTTCTTTAGTAATTATTTTAGCTGTATTTATATGACTCACACTGCACCAAGACACTCGTTTCCAGTCCATACTGTAGACGGAATAAGAGGCAAAATGTGCATGCCGGCTGCGATGTAACTAATCTCAATGTTTCAGAATTTTACTGCCTTTTGATAATATCAATTCAAAATGAGGTTTTTATATTCTATGTTATAGCACAGTTTGTATAGATACATGAATTAAACAAATTATACACTTCATCTGGCAGAATTTAATTAAACTAGAGTATGTCCAAGTTTTAATAATAAACGAAAAAATATAATATGAACGGGGCAAAGCCAAAGTGGAGTAACTAAAAGTAAATAGCTTTGAGAAAAATAGGCGATTGTTACCTTTCTCTGTACTGCCATAATTAAGTAATGCCATCTGCTGACCCTAGAGCGAAACAACGACTTTCGTCACTGTGGTATCCATTGATGTTTCTTTATCAAAACTAAAAATATGGCATTTAGGTTTATTTAGTTAAAAAGTGTCTTACGCCACTCTGACTTTCACACGTCCATATGATTTTGAACATTCTTATAGCTATATAGGTGTGTCAGTATTGAGGATACGTACAAAAGGCGAAAATAAATCTACCTATGTCTTAGTAATGGCATTTAACAGGTGGTAATTACTTGATCGATATTCAGCGACAAGTACTTTGCGATTTTATGTCACTGATTTTGGCCTAGAGTGTAACAATACACAGGTCTAAATTTGACCACGAAGTAGTACCACCACAATCTAATGTGCATATTCAAAGCATATAGTACTAAAGATAAATTTTCGCGTAAAACTACGAGTTGCCAAAATTCATATATCTTACTGGCACTGAATTATCATTCTCCCCACACGCGGGTTCACATCGAAATGACTTTATTATTTTTTTTAATGCGCATGTTTTTATTGATATTTATGTGCGCCATACACGGGAAGCAACAGACTAATGTATGCCATATTTCTCTGTGGTTTTCAATTAAAAAATTAACAGTCCGAAGGGGGGAAAGTAAAATGAAGCAGAAAATAAAACAGTGACGTACGGATATTTGAATAAATTTGGATGAAAGAACGGCAAAATTACGATGTTCATAGGCGAGGAACGAAAATGAGTGAGTGTTGTTGAGCTTGATACGTTTAAATGATACTTCAGTAACAATGACTAAGGACCGAAAATGTGACACTCAGCTCATGTATTTAAAAAAGTTATTTCATAGGAGACGAAACTAAATGTAATATAGGATACGTAATTAATCGTGAAAAATCACATACACAGAGTAGTTTCACTTCAGCTTATATGAAATCTTATGGGAATGTAAAAGATACGTTACTTTTTTGATGTCCAGGTAATAAATATAAACCTTGTACCAGCCGTCAGTGTTAAGTACAGTGTGAGAGAAACGAGAACTTCAAGTCTGCCTGAATTATCGTTCGATGTTAAGTTCTACAGAATAAAAAAATTCATTACATATTATCAGTGAGTAGGTCAGGATATGTACATTAAGTCATGCCGACATTCTCAGACACCTCTATTGATGGCATTTTATTTTCATAACTTTTCCCTTAAATAAATTAAAAAACGAGATATGTATGTTAAATTTTAAAAACTTCATATCGTTGTAAAACGAAGCGTACAAAGATGCATGGACTTTCCTAGTGCGTGGGAATATTAGGACCTTAGTGGCCAACAACAAGTATTTAATGCTTATAAAGTAATATAATTTATTGTTGCAATTTACAAAAGAAAGAATAACGGTACGTTAAAAAAATAGCTTTCATAATCTATCCGCTGTTTGCAACTGCAGCTTATAAATCATACACTCTGAAACTGTGCTCTTTAAAATGGCGCTAAATCAGTGAAAACCAGTGAAAAAAGCTCCACTGGTAATCTGTGATGGCGGAATTTCACTGATTTGTATGCGATTCCCATTCAATGTCAATTATTCCATTACCATACATCACTTTCCCCCAGTTGATTCGTTTGATTAACCAGTCGGTAGTGGTTTACGAACTGATTTCAGTGAAAGTTATTTCGTTGTCTGGTATCAATGACCCGGGCTTAAAACGTAGCAATCACCTTTAAGAGGTTAAACACTGTAAGAAAGACATTTATTCAACAAAAACTTGTAAACGAAAAATCAATCATATACACCCTATTATAACGAAATATAAATTGGGTATCAGACAATTTATTACCCAATGATTTCAATGACATAAAGGATACACCGATGAGAAATTTCTTGTTGAACGCCATCCCCACGAGAAAAAATAACCATATTCAATATCTTCAACAAATGGTTGGAAAAGTAATAAGTAGGCCTACATTTAAGATAGCTCTTTTCATTCTAGTAAAGAATCATAGCTTTAACATCTTTCTTCTCTTCGCTCAAAAAAAAAGCATTATTTTATTTACAACACAAAACCTTTTTGTAATATGCAATTTCGTCAGAACTTGAGCACCTTACCAAGGGACCAATTATGCTAACATTAATTTACTTATCTAGTGCTAAATGTCACTTTGCATACTTTTTTCTTCGAAATACACTTTTCCAGCTTTCTTCGCGCTGAGACAAACTATTTTTGTAGTTACACGCGCGCTCTGCACTTTCCAACACGTCTAGCTTCCATAGATGTATTCCTAAGTATCGGCTTTTTACGGCAAAGTGAATACTTTTTGTAAGCTCTCTCATTTTGAATAATAGTCCACAAATATATTATATTTTAGCCTTAGATGCTTACTTCCAAGTGCGGTGGAATATACACACTGTGTCAATTACTTACATTTAAATATTTACTTAAATAGGTGGTTAGAGGATAAAAATGGCTGAGAGGAAGACGTAACAAGGGTTTCAAAAGTGCTCACTTTACAGTGAACAGCCTCTATAAAGAAGACAATAGCAGTGAAAGGATCATGGGAGGAGTAGCACGTCGCGGAAAGACCCGTATACAAAAATCATCAATTTGTGCTGAATTAAATTGACTGTTTTTGTAACGAACTTGTACACTCAAGTAACAATATATCTGTTCAACCGGAAAACATAATAGTGGTGGGGTTTTGTATTTTTCAGATAACTATGTTTACTGCGATGCACAATTACGTCACTTCACCGCAGAGTTCAGACAATTCTCACATGCTTGCAGTCCGGAAAAATAAATAAATAATCTCGGGCTAATACGGGCACATAGTATATGTAAGTTCATTTATGAGTGTATATATGATATTGTTTAGCCAATTGTTATTATACACTCTAAACAGTTATTCGCACGTTTACCATATTATTGTACGAGTATACGCAAAATAAAAAAGCGCGAATGGCAAATTGTTTGCCTATGCATTTATGACAATGTTCCTACATTTGCTCAGTTCAAATACGAAGGCAAGTTCTTGAGTTTGTTAAGTAACGCCGCTCAACATTCATATATTTGCAGCCTGGCATATGTGATTATTTTGGTATACTGTAAACGTGAAAAAAAATTTTTTAATGCTAAATTAAAAAAGGTTTTAACTTGCCTTGAACCACCTACGTAAAAAGGGTTCGCATCGATTCCCTCAGAAGCAGGCACCTAAATCACTAATGCTGAGCACGGCGTATTGCTTGGGCGCCCGGCAACAGTGGTTGTTTTCCACCTCTTGTTACGTCCAACGCTGCAACGAGGACACCCCACCCCTGTGAGGAGTCTAACCACCCTTCATGCCCACGCTAGCAGGAGACTACGTGACAGGGTGTTGAACCTCCCTCCATGGTTACCCCGGAGCTATTTTACGCCCGGGCGTGTGGGTGTGGTCTAGGGGGCATTGGGCAATTGGCGTCGCGACGCTAGGGTAGACGCTGACGTCAGCGGCGTGGCTGATAAACAACGTCTTGCGTTGTTCCCTTCACCCTTATTCCCTTCCCTCCCTCCCTTCGTTCCCGTGAATGACGTTGAGAGCTCGGGCATGCTACTAGGGGTTGAGCGAGGTCTCTGCCTCGCTTCGTGCGATCAACACAAATACTGTAACTAGGGCCACAATATTTTATTAGTCCAGTGATTGTTATTGTAACGGTTACGGTAAGAAACCACGGCGTGCTCGAAGTCAAAAGGATAACTTCGAGAAACCATGCTTCACCAGCCTTTAGCGCCTTTACTACCAACTCCAACTCCTGGACCCAATTGTCAAATGCAGTGTCAGCTTTATTTTACGATCAAGTAAATAAATCGGTACTATATTTTTGTGTGTAAACACACACAAATGTAAATTTAAAATTAATTTTATTTTCTCTAGCCCCATTATACTAACAACAAGCAGTGTCAAATAAGAATTTGTTACAATGTAATTTTATCTTGAATGGAAATATTATTTTTTAAGTATTACAGTTCAATTGTATAATTTCCCATTATCTAAGTCCACACGGGCATACACAGAAATGTATGAATACTAAATTAATACTGACATTTGAATACAATTAATATTCGAAAGCTTACTTGAGCATAATAGGGTTTACGCAGTGTTACAAAGATTTTAAGTTGCTTAAACCCTCGTTTTGATCCTTATACAATAATGCAATTTAAAGTAAAACATCACATTATAATAAACGTATAAGATAACCCCATTACAAAGTTACTCATCTTTTTGTAAAGTATGCCCAAGTCTCCGAATGGCAAATGGTATCTGAGATGTTATACACGTTCGGGCATAAAATTGTTTTGTGGTTAAGAGGAATCCTGATTGCTACATCACAGAAGACGCCGCATAGTAATTAAATGGCTCTGCAAAAACATTTTTCAGCAAACTTTCTTAGCTCTTATGGAAGTATTTAACCTATAAAAAGTGTTGGAAGAATGTCATAGATCATGATGAAAATATAGAAGTTACGTTAAACAAAGTTAAGAATTTCACAAAGCATTTCACTCTTCCCTGAATGGAAATCCTCCCTGTAGGAAGGCTGCCGTGGACGAATGGAACATCATTTACCATTCTTGTTTTCTCAACACGTGTATACATTGGTGTGGTAAATTCGTATGTTACGTGTCATAGGGATATACCCGCGAAACACAGGCAGAGTAATATCATTCTGATCAACCCGTTCAGTTAAAGAAATTTCTTCTCACAAATATACGCATCTAATAACCAGAGAAATAATGCAGTTTTACATATTACGTATTGAAGTTTAGCCTGGCGGGAAACTTTCAGAGGACGTCGGGTGTCCCTATACACTGTGTGTTGCTCTTAAAATGGCTTTACATTAATTTTGGCTGTGTTGTTTTACTATTTTCCCACGTAGAATAATTAAGAATCAATATTCAATTAATAGAAACCTGAAATTCACGTTTCATAATTTTATAGCGTGTAAGACTGCGCAGAGCTTATTAAGACAGCAGCTTTACTGCAGACTAACACGAATACAAGGAAACTGTACATATGCATAAAAACTGGCGTATCCACAAAAATCACTTAATTTTTAAGGATTGTATGTAAAAAAATTTAATATTTCACTGTTTTATTATTATTATAATTCACTTGCTTTCAAACACAATAAACATTGAACCGTCGATAAAGAAAATAAAGTTTCGGCAATAACAGTCGCGGCATAGGTAAACTCTATATATTCAAAATGTTGCCATTCATTGTATATATGTAGCACGTGTATATATGTTAATATGTGTGTTTATAATACAAACGGTGGAACTGAACTCTACCGACAAACTTCTGCTGGTGACTGCTCATTAAAAAATAGGTCGGAAAATATTTTTTTAAGTATGTAAAATATTTAGTAATTTCATTGAAAAGATAGTTTACAGAAAATGTAATACGGTGGATAAGACCGAGCCTTACGGCTTCGTAAAACTGGCTACTCACTAAAGAAACAGCAAATGAACAAATATATGAGGGAACATTTCATGTATCTTTTAAAAATTAAAAAAAAATGTGAAAAAATTTTTTCACTTGTTCTTGGTAATAACATACGTGTCACACAGTAGCCCACGGCATCAGATTAATTTGTAAATGTTTTTCATTTATACAACGTGATTAGTATTTGTTAATATTGCTGCAGCAAAAATAAAAATTCTGTATTTGACATCAAATTGTTCGAAAAATATAAAATGTAAATTTTTTATGCTAGTAAAATGGCATTACATACAATTCGTACAAGTTTCACTGTGTTTGGTACAATTATAAAAATGACTGGTTTTTTAGTATCCAACATCCTTATTAGCAGGCGAAGTGTACGCCGCCAGCAATGATGATAGACTGAGTGGGTGGCCTACCTCAACCCACACAGGGGCGAGCGCCAAGTTTAACCTCTGACATTCCAGCGACCCTGTTTGCCGCGTTGCGAGACAGAAACGCTGCACGGTATCCACATATCAGCATTATCACACGAGTGAAAACGCTAGTCAGTAGCTACGTGTTGATCTCGAATGTGCAGTGTGTCTGTTTAGGTCTGCCGATTTACGTAGGTTTCCATACGTGTTAAACTAGTGTTCAAAAGGGAATGTCACAGTCATTGATTCGTGGTTGACCTAACGCCATGTTGTAAAAAACTGAGTTTGTAAAACATTGATAACATTTTTCGCGTGTGTACAATCGTAACGCCATGGTAACTAGCTATCCTCGTAACTACAAAAATAAGTTTCAAGAAAACACCTCATCGTAGTTTTGTAATATAAATACAGGAGAAAAGAATGATAATAAAATAAGCAATTAATTAACATTGCGTCTTATGTCCAGCGATGATAGCAAATAAATATCAATATAGTTTTCCCTCCTGAGTAAAACAGATTATTATGGAGTTCCGCCGTATGCTGACAGACATTTTGTATTTGGGGTGATAAATAACAAGAAATACAGAAATAAATATATCTTATTTTACCGGAATCTGAGGCCCATGAGCTACAAAATTTGGCCTGGCCAGTCAAACCATACCGAATTGGTCGAATTCTTTTAAGACTGACATCTCAGCATCTAATATATCTGTCGATTTTGGAGTAATGGTATCAAATAGAAATCTGTGATCTAAATTGCACGTTAGAAGAATCGTGCCCACATTTACAAAATATAGGTAATTTTAAAGGCGAGACTCGTTATGATGGGCTAAATTCATTGGTAAGCCCCCGAAATTTTGTGATGATAATTGCTATCGGACTAAACATCACAATCATCTACGCACTCGAACACCGTGCGTTGATTGTAGATTGACTGCTGCCACGATTAGATAAAATTATTTTTTTTTCTTTCAAACTTTGGACATCGTGATTATGATTCTTAGTTTTCATTTATTTGTTACTGGTTTAACAGACCTCAAGAACGTGAGAAAATCAGCGTTACAATGACAATTTTTTCGTGCGTACAATTGTTTGGAATCTAGCATCGTTTTTTATTAATTATCAAAATGTTTGTGAATTAACCGGTTTGCTCTTATTTCATAACGTATTTAAATGTATTTTTTAAGTCATTGTATATATTTATTGTTTGAATTGTATGCTTTGTTGACAAAACGAGTTCCTATTGTAGACAATATATGAAGATTCTTTAATTTTCTGTACAATTTTGCTATCTTCAAGTGAAAGTGGAATATTTCTTTGCCAATTGTTATTTCCTAAAGTTGTTCGCTCAAGTCTTGGATTTTTTAATATTTTAGTTGAAGCGGAGAAAAGTTTAGCCAACGCACGTACATCCATATTTTCTTTTATGATACACACAGTCCTGAGATTATTCATCTTTTCTTTCTTTCTAAAAATATTTGTTATTGTAGAATGTGATTGAAAAACTGAAGTAGTCCACATATCTTACCAAACCGTCTTAATTTTCTGAGGTGTCACGAACAGCGTAACAATTTCTATTAAGGTAATTCTGATCCTTTTTGTAGACTGTCGTTGGATTTTGTGTTTTCCGTGAGCTGTTATAAAGTACCAGAAGAGTACAAATTGATCAGAAGTACTTTTTATGTGGAATTTTTTATCTCTGCAGATTATTTTATCATTGAAGTTCGTATTACTAACGATCCAGGGATTTTTGAGTGATTAGTATAACAGTGGAGTTATTTGATAGTAATTTACGTTTCATGTATATTTAAATTGAAATACTGCAGTTTTTTTATCACAAGGAAATACGAAAAAGGAGAGAGCCACTGCTGACTGGATTCCGTTTCAAGTAAAGATTTTATTGATGGCCCAAGCTAGTTAAAAAAAAGTCTGCAGTCTGTCTTGTCAGACTATAAAAGTGTTTCAGTGTAACGTATCCAGAATGGATGTTTATGTTTTTCTTTATTGCTTCTTTTTCGAGATACGGTATGAAAATTTTGGCCATGAAAGGTGGTATATTACCTGCTAAGTGAGTTTTATGCACGTAGAAATATTTCGTATCACGCAATAACAAATTGTCGTAATAAACAGTTCATCCATCGAGACCTTCCCTTGACTTTGTACACTGAACTTAAATTTCAGTTGTCATCCTAAAATTTTATTTATAATTTTAACATATAAATGGTATAAAAAAATTTTATACATCATGACGAAAATAAATACATATGGTTCAACGTTGAAATACAAGTTGGGAAGTTCATTTCACAGTTGACTCTTACCTGAGCAAATTTTGAATAGCTACGAAAACTACACTAAAAAATTACATTATTCGTGTTTTCTCAATACACTTACACACTGATATAGTAAAGTTACTTACAATTACTTTGATTGTATGGTGGTAAATGTACGTGTTTAAAAGCTTAACTGTATATCTTGAACAGAAACTTTATTCGAAAGTCTACTTTTTCCAGAGAAATTGAATGTATTTTTCAGTTTAACTACAATGTTCACTGAATTGAACGACAAAATAAAATAATGTACCTTAGAATAATTATTACTAAAGGCTGTCCACAGTAAAGAAAGCATTTCTGAAATCCTTTAAAAAAAAATCACTGCTAGCTAACTGCGTGTTTGTTACAGTATATACTAGCATGCAAAATCTCAGTTAAGTTGTCAGCCGATTTAGAAAAATAGTTCCAAGCCTTGACGGTGCATAGCAAGTATGTTGCTAAAATTTATGACAGTTCAAGTTAATGTCGTTCTGCTTTATATATGTTAAAGTAAGAAACAGTATTTTAGTAACACATTTAGGTTCCTAGCAATCCCACGTCTGTACTTGACTGAAGCATTAATAAAGTAATTAGGCCCATCGCTATGTTAATTTGACATATGACGGAAGGGTATAGTCAATTCGCGGTTTATTCACACTTTTTCAATTAAACATTTGAAAAATCACCCCATTCATGACAGATTTAATTGTTTCCTATACGCAAAGTATTATAAACATTTTATACACGTATTAACATAAATTATTTCATGTTTTATGAATTTAAAATTTTAATTTTATATTATTTATAAATTTTAAAATATATTTTTTTATGATATATATGAATAAAACAGGGATAAAATAGTTGTGTTGATAATGGCTAGTAAAAAAATGTTCCCGTGTAAAGTATTATTGCACTGAGTGCGCACGAATGCGGCGCGCTGTTTCTTTGGTGCAACTTTCCAGGCTTGGTTACGTTTTGTTCGCTTTAGGCGGAGGAAGTAACACCAAGCGGGGCTTCAGAAAATTTGGAAGTGACCGCGAATGGACTATGTAAAAGAAGGAGAGAAGTAGATCTTAAGTAGCGCTACCAAAAGTTCTCAGTTTACCAAGTACAGTCTATAATTACTATACGCAAGTTAAATTTGGAAACCCGACAAAAATAACAATTTACGCTCACTCGCAATATAGCACGTCCTTCTGAGAACGTCCCTTACATGTGACAAGCTGCAAATGTCGGCCTCTTCAAGTAATGATTTCCAGTTATGACCTACCTACCGTACTAACCGCCCAGCAACTTATATTTGACGTAAAATTCCTCTCCCGCACTTCTTACGACCTGCTCAGAGAATTAGTCTTGAAGATAAACACCGCACGTCCAAGATATTTCCCAGTTGTTAAGCCAAAATGTTTTCAAGGCTGGGGTTTCTGAAAACGGAGATATTTCAAATAATTTACGGAGCGTAAATAAAATGTAACTATGGATGTTCGAGTGGTAAGATAAATAAGACCGAGTCACGTGTTTCTCACGAATAAAATTCGACTGTACTTAACTGTAATATTCTCACGACGAAGAATTTTTTATCATTAGTTTTTATGCAAATGAGCTGTTTAAATAATTTTAAACACAAAAATTTTTAATTTAATATATAAAAAAAATAATATTTTGTGGTCGCCATGAAGTGTTTTGTTGATGTTCACCATATAGTCTATTCACGATTTGTTCACACATTTTGTAACAAAACTTTGAAAAACCACCCCATGTTTGACGGGTTTTTCGTTGTTGCCTAAATGTGTTATTTATCACAAGCGTTTTATACTTATGTTAACATTAATGTATCTTATTTTGGGTTTTATAAAATTTTTACTTACGTTTAACTTATAAAATGTAATATAGCGTTTATAATTAATGCAAATAAAACCAGATATAAGTAGATATGTTAGCAATACCTAGTAGCAAATAATTCTTATACTAAATAGTATTACACTGAGTGCGCACGAATGCGGTGCATAGTTCCTTTGGTCTAATTTTCGAGACTCGGTTAAGATTTGTTTGCATGAAGTGGAGGGATGTGCAGGTTGTATAATTTCAGCAGGTCTTCAGAAAAGTTAGATGTAACATATGAATGGACTATATCAATTTTTTTGTAGTGAACACAAAATTTTTTTGTTTTTACCGCTTAACTTTTGGGGTCACCAAAAATTCAGTTTGTCGTAGCTAAAAAACGGTTTATGTTTACCACAAATGTTTGGCAGGATGAATACCAACAAAATACTTTGTGGCCGTCACAATACAGGGTGCCTCGACTAAACTAAATCAGGATTGCGATGAAAAAAAAGAATGTGATTATTTTGTTAAAGCCTGTGCTGTCAGACATGTTTTTAGTAAAGCAAAATCAATTGTTGTGACAAGATGTTTTCGTGAATAAAAAATGAAACTCTTTCAAATCACTTGAAAAAAGATTACATTTTTCATGTGACCAAAATTTTTTAAATATATTAAGTCTTAGTTAAGAATTTACATTTTTAATCTCAGGAGTTTTCTTTATTTTGTATCATTTCCCGACATTTTAAACATATGTGTCGTACACAAAATATTTACAGAATATTTTAGTTATCACTGCGTGTACAAGGCCACATATCAGTCAGTAGTTGTTCCTCGAAAATGTGTAGAGAAACCGTTTACCAGGAAGTATTTTGCGTCTCCAGTTCTTAGAAGCGCGGAAAGCCCTTACGGCACTCGGCATGAGGCTACTCCCATGCCGCTTCCTTCAGTTACCCCCGGATGACTGTGCCCTATCGCCTTCACTGAAAAAACTCATAAGGGAAGTGACAAGATAACAGTTCTGTTAACGGGCTTCAAGGTAGCAGCAAACAAATTTCTCTATCAGCCACAGAATATTATGTTAGTTTGCCACGCGTATCAACTACACCATCGCAACTAAGCGCAAGGATCTGAACTGGCGTGCTGTGTTCTAGTCGCACTGCGTTTACCTATGGGACTTTCAGCGGTGACCTTGTTATTTTATATCTGAAAAGTCTGTAGAAGGTTCAAAGCAGGGTCCTTGAGTAGTTTTGTATGTTTCCAATGCGTATATTTTAAGATACGGTGCTTTGAAAAAAAAAACAGTTTATAACCATATTAGAGTACTCTGAAGTGGCGTTTCTAACGTGCGTGACATTTAAAAGTATTCAACAGCCCTCGTCTAAAGTGTATGTTCTTTTCGTAGATTAGCAAATTTGACGCACGTTTAATAGTTTCGTGTGAAAACGTGCAATTCAAACACTCTGCAAAGCAGTTCAAGCGCCAGGTAGACGAGGGCCTTAAGATGGTAAAAATAGCATTTAAAAAACTTTCTTATCACGATAAACATGGCCAATATTTATTTCTAGTGACGGACACACTTGTGCTGATGTATTACGTATAAAACTACACTTAAAATCTAATACGGCAAGTTATTGTCAGCACGAACGTTTGTTTCTGTTATTAATATAATTCTGAGTTCCATATTGAAATAGTTATCTTTGAAACACATATTAAGTTAGTGAATCGTATAGTCATCTAAACACGTAAAATGATTTTTCTCAACGGTTTAGTTAAAGTTAAAGCACCTACCAATTGTTTAACAGTAGAGAACGTAGTTTTTTTCACTAGTTCTAAGTATTTATGCACTTAAATAAAATACATTATTTTTGTAATGTAAACATCTCAAAAACCCTTAATTTCCATCCACTTTTTCAAGAGAAAGAAGTGTTTTCAGATGGACATCATACCTGATCTCTCAACTTCTTCGACAAGAGCACAAGAAAATGTTACTTTTCACAAGGCAAACTTGAAAACACGAAAAAGTGAATATTACAAAAAAAATATCCTCAATTCATAACTTTTAACATAACTCACCTCAAAGCCTGATTAAAATTTAGAAGACCTTTATGGTTTGAAAAAAGACATTATTCTTTAACGTAAATGAGTCTAAAAGAAAGCCCCTAGAGCAACGAACATCCTCTATTTATGCGCTGGGCAGGCACCACAAATTATTATTTCCTTATACAAGTGAAATGTGTTAATAACATTCGTGTAAATCTACATATGACTGTAAAAAATATTTACTACCCAAATAAGTTCAAAAATGCTTAAATTAATCAAATGTTACGCAGGAAAGTTTTTGTTAACCAGCACTGACATGCCTCTCTCCATTCTGTGATTAATGTTGATTATGAAATAAACGGCTTTGCCTAACAAACCTGCAGCCACGGAATTAAAATGATGAATCAATGTTAAAGAAATGCACTCTCAGTATATAAATTTTAATTATAACCGTTTCAAACAAAATGTATTCTAAGTGACATTTCTTATGTGGAGTGCTAGCACGTTAATAAGACTTGAAAATTTGTATGTTTAACATTTTTTTTCCTAAATTATGACAATAAAATTTACATTTTATAACAAAAATGTGAAAGAATAAAATGTTTTGAAAATTTCTCAACGTAGCAGTAGTGTCTGAGAAAGTCGCGTTGAATATTTTTTGCTTTAAAGCTGTCTTTTAAATTGATACATTGAGAAGACATTTGTTCAACACTGTTAAACTCCGTATCTGCAGGCTAGGTAGGCGGACTCTCTAATTTACAGACAACATTTAATTGAAAGGTTACATTTCACCAATAAAGAATATCAGTTCATGTCAACGAAGGTAAGTGCACGGTTTACTTGGGAAACAACCAAACTTGTGGTGTTTTTTTTTCACAGGTTTTATTTGCAAAGTGGAGATACTGAGAACTTACTGTAGTATCCATGTAATGTTGTGTTTACTGAACTAAGTGCATTGCTCAGCCTTGGGTTTTGTGCCTAGTGAACTGTTGTGATCGCTTAAGGTACTTTTACTGTTTGATAGTGTCTCAACCGTACACACAGATTACGTCCCGGTGGTACTTGAAACTGTACAAGGGCTCTTACCTTGGAATCTAACGACTACCAGTACGTAGGATTGAACAAAGAAAATTATTTATACAAAATGCATGATTGGTACAAAATATTTTACAAATAAAATCCAAATAAATGCTTGTGCTTACAAAAAAATTAGTTGTACATATTGGAAGAGACAACAAATTTTCGGGAAAATATTTCAGAACTACCTGGGTTTAAAAAAATTAAAAATACTTAAATTTATTCCCACCACGTAGTTCAACATATCTTTATATTCGCTGGTATCTTCACGGAAATGTACAGTTAATATACGAAATCACGAACCGTAATGATGAAATACAAATCTGAGCCCCAAACATTAATACGGCAAGTCTCCTTATTTCCCATAGCTTCGGGTTTCGGAAACGAAAAATACGGAGTCCACACAAAGCTTTATTCGTCATTGTAACCAGATAATAATCGTTTCTTTTATAGTTAAAATATCCACGCCACTTAGATTTATTAATTTGAACATCAAAAACCAGCATAAGGAACCTGTAAAAGTAAGCAACACTTAAAACGCTCAAACATCACTATAAATTAAAAAGGTTACTTAGACATGTGTCACATTTCTATAAATACTGTACTTGTACCATCCATACGTAACTAAGAGAAGGTCGTAAACGGGCGGTAAGTTTCGCGGAGGCAAAAAACTAACAAACTAGCAAATATACGGAGAATTTCCCTAAATTCACACAAAGATTCACGGAAATACAGGTATTGAAAAAACAATGTATCCTTCATTTTAAGGAGAGTCCTGGAGAACTATTTATCACCGCTTTTCCGTAAACTGACTGCAAATAATTTTAATCGGGCTTTCATTTTAAATTTTACGTGTCGTATGTGTCTGAATGCAAATCTCAAAACTTCAGTATTAAAGTTACCTAATTCTTTTGCGCCCAGGATCATTGATCACAGTATTCCAGATATAAAGATATGAAATTTAAAAAAATCAATTAAGTTTCGCAAATAATGAGTCAGTTTTTAATAACAGTATAATGTTGCACTTTTCATTAAAGAATTGATGGGAATATTGTTTTCATTATCTTATTGCCGAGTCCACCAAGGCGATCCGGAATCATTCCTGGATTTTTGCATTTGGGAATCGTGCTGGAGGATGCTGCTTGTCGGTGGGTTTTCTTGGGGGTTCTCCTGTTTCCCTCTCCTTTGCAATCCGGCACTGCTTCATATCAACCTATCTTCAACTTCGTATGCTCTCAAGATCTCTGAACGAATTAGTAAGAAAATGGTTGTAATTAGTATATTAACAAAATCAGGCTCATTTAACTATTCAGTGAATATGAACGCTTATTTACGTAATCTTAATTTTCTCGTGTCTCATTCATATCATTTCTGCAGACGAATGGGCCACAATTTTCTTCCCTCCTGAAGTGCGGTATCGGTATTTACACATTCATTCAAACTGAAAGCAAACGAGGATTGATTATCAATTTGACTCGGCACTTGAGACCCCACGCAAGGACCTACGCACTCTTCCCCATTGACTTATTTATACAAGATCAATAGAAAGAGAAAAAAACTGGAGGAAGGGGTTAAAATAAAAAAGACACTTCGCTGGTGTTTTTCCCGGATCCCCTGCGAATTGGCGCGGGATTGGGGAGGAGGGGAGGACAGCAGGTGAAGCGGGCCAATGAGGACGACGCTAACGTACGCGGCGCAGCCAACGGGCGTCCGGAACGCATCAACTTCAGGGGATCTGGCGCACTTGGTCCGCCAGGGTGGTTGCCGGGGGAGAGGGGAGGTAGGGGAAGGCGCCTTCCCCTATTCAGGTCATCCAGTTTCATTCAAAAACATGTGGGCGGCCTTGGTGGTGGGAGTGCCGTGTCGGGAAGAGGTGAAGGCGAAAGGGGGAGGTCGACTGTTATAAATTGCAACGCCACCTACTCCTGCGACGCTATACTTCGCTGCAGCACGCGGAAGCTACGCAGGCCGCATCATCTGGTGCACGGTGCAGGATTGTAGGGACTGCCCTTAAGAAGGACATTGGTTTCACGACCAGAAAACGTTTTCCTCCGCGTGTGCAAGAGTGTACTAAGCCGTTCACTAACATCGGTACAGCGATCCTCGCCTGCCTTGAGCCGTTTCAAATCTGCACTTTGAAAACGGGTTCATCTGAGTCTTCAATAGCTATAAATGTAAGTTAACATTATTTTTAAAAATATTGCTTGTGCTTTTAGATTTTGGTGATTTAGTGCCTGATAATGAATTGACTTCTTGTAGTATAGTTGTATAGTATATATTAAGGTCATGAAATGTTATTTAAAATTGGCTTTATCACAGTAATCCACTCTTTGAAATAGTTTTAACTTCGCGATTTAAACTATGAAGAAATGGCGTGAAAAGTAAAGACATGAACACTAACTTTATATCCTGCACTTATTTTTGCTTTTGTTCACCTGCAATTTTTAACCTCCCGATTACTGCCTATAAATAACCATAATACGAATGACTTGTGAGCTGACACGGCCTGAAATACAGCTAACACCTATCGTAACGACAATATTCTAATCAATGGCTCGTAGTTTTGTGGCGTTATGTTCTTAACATCGGAGCTGATAACAACGCTGCTTTAATGAATTTTGCCATCACAAGAGCTGCTTCATATTAGGAGTGGTACAACTTACACTCGCATAATATATTCGAATTAGGCCTACCTACCAATCGTTGACAGTGCCCTGTAGTTATAAATTATTGCCACAGACCATGATCAAGATACACTTCCTTAAACATCCTTATGAACAACGTTACCCGTTTTGTAGTTGATACACCATTTTTAGTTAGCCCACATTTAAATTTATTGGTCTTGAATCCAGTAATCGGCAAAATAACGTACATTTATTTTGGTTATCGGTCTTTTTATGAACTTTTATGAAAAATCCGTTTTCAAGACTCACTTCTTGGATAATTAGGTTAGCTTTCGGGAATCAAAGCAGGTTTATAGGGTCTGAGTAAATTGGGATATCTCACTTGTATTTTGTGCGACGCAGCTACAAATGTATTCGTTTGTTACCGTGATTAGCAGTTTCATACGAATAAACAGCAGATATTTTCTTCGGCTGACAGAAGCCCCAAATATTACGTCATGTTGATCCAATTGAAGCGATGCCATTCAGATAGAAGCACGGCTCTTGCCAAAGCTGCCCGTGCGACGAAGTTGAAAGCGGTCTATTTTTATATCTTCTTTCAGCCGCCGCTTCCTTTCTTTCCGTTCGCGGACTTTGCCCTATCTTTCTCGCCGTCATTCCATTACTTTCCAAGCAGAATTTTTTTGTGAGATTAGCTTTTAAGTGAAAATGCAGCATGCTAATTAGTACAAGTAATTAAAATAAGGGCAACGTGAAGCAAAAAGTTCTAAATGAAAATGGCCATGTAAGTTATGAGTGAAGTGCCATTTAAATAAATATGTTTTTGCTTCTTAATTACCGTAGCCGTACGAAAATATAAATAAATTATTTTATTTTTAACAAGAAATTACTTTAACATTGCATTTTGTAATAGTAACAAATTTCACGCATGTATAACTACGCTGGTTAGGATAATTAAGAGCTCTTGGATTTACTAATGGTTGCAAGGCATTTGTTTTTAATTAAAAATATATGCTTTCTACTCTTTCGTATTTACAGATATACGTATACTTCAGTAAAAAAAAATGGCTGAGTTAATATTAATTACGTGGCCTTTCATCACGAACGGGTCTTCATGAAATACAAATGCCAATATTTTACAATTTTTTTAATGTCTGGTACATAATTAAGTTAGTATTACTGTGAGTTTTTAACTAATTCGTTACAAAACTGCAATAATGACGGTCGTTTTCGTAATAAATTTGAAATTTACTTTTAGTTTTAAATATAACCTTATTTGCATGTATAAATGCTTAAATTCGTACTTAAGCAATTAATTTTATCAAGTTCTCGTAGATTGTACAAGTAAATACTACAAAGGTTGGTTATTGCTCATTCGGTATTCCTAGCATAATTTTGAACACTTCTAATTCATGTGTCAGGGATATATTTCAGGAAAAAGAGAGAAAGAATATCGTCTCCACGAAAAATTTTTGGTACTTATATAGGAGCTAAAAATACTCTCCCTCACTCCCCATCCGAGTCTAGTGATATCATTGGGATTAAATATGTGTTAATAAATCTACCAAGGTGATAAATATTGAGAATGGCCAGAAAATTCTGCCTGTCCTCTGCAGCGCGCTAGTCATTGCACCAGATAGCCTTTCTCTTCAGCGCCATGCTAATAAAGTTAAAATCAAAATTTTCAAACCGAATTTTAAAGGGGGAAATACAAGGACAGTTACAGGTACCTACATCAGCGAACGTCTATTAAGTGAATGTATTTTTTTCCGATTTAAATAGCTCTACTTCAATCCGGTGAGAATGTACATTTATATGTGATTTCAACCATTAGTCGTGTCGATGTATGCTTATAATTTTAATTCAAGAATTTATTTATTTGGATAATTAAGCTAATGCCAACGAAATAAAATAAAACGTGTGTAATTTAATATAACCATTCACTTATATTGAAGTTGTTGTACATGTGAGTCTATTTTTGAACTTAATTTCGCTTAGTAGAACTTCTCACTTAAGTTTTAGTTTTAGTGTCATGCGTTTTTTCAGAGGAAAACGTCATTTAGATGCTGACTACAGCAATACGCGAAGTTAAAAATGTTATTTCTTATGCGGTTGAATTACCACTTTTATTAATTTAAGTACATAGTTAAACAGAGAATTGGCGCGTTTGTGTACTGATATTAAGGTATACTCTAAATTTAAATGAATGACACCACAGTTGTTATGAAATCAATTACTTTCTATCTTTGCCTAGTTAATAACAAAAAATGCAGAACCAATCAATTACTTGAAGCAAAATAATCGTCTCTAAATAAATACAAATTTTTTTCTTAACTTGTGGACTTGAGAAACAAAAGTAATCCGCAAGTTTATGCCGTCAGGTTTCACTTATTTTGATAAGTGTAGGGGGTTTATTTTGAGTTTACACTGAAATTCTGCACCGAGGCCACTCTAAGGACATTTTCAAAGGACCTGCAAAATTCGGTTATTACTTGGTGACAGCTTAGGTTTAAAAAAAACTTGTAACATTTTCGTATTATTCTGACTTGAATACAATACATTTGACAAGGCCCGTCGGTAACCAAGCCAATAAATAACGTGCAACAAGAGAGTGACTTTACCGTGCGCAATTAAAACTGAAGATGAAATGTCTTCTTACCGTGGCAAAAGTCAGTGAAAAAATGATGGTACCGACTCAACTAATGTCTTTAGTTTGCAAGATACAGTGCTTGAATGACTTCTACGAACGGTTGTCACCCGGTTCGAACCCTGTCAAGCAATCACAGAGAAGGTAAGTGGACAAAAGTTAAATGACGTGGCGGTTCCGTTACCGTGGGCGTGCCCGTTTTCTGGTTGGCCGTAAGAGGCTATGGAAACAATACTTGTGTCTTATTAGCTACTGTGTGCTGCGAAATTTTCTTATTTGTTTTGCTTCCGTCTTTAAAGAAGTCTCCGGCCGCTGACTGGCCAGTATCGCCATTTTGCTACCGTGTACTGTGCAAGCGGCGGTTTTACTTTACTATTATTAAGTATTGCGTTGCAAAAGGCAACGGCAAACCACGACCCAATCATCTGACCTTTGGGGCGTCGGTGTTTCTATTGCCACGATGTTGCCTTGGATTCCAACCAGCTTTTGGGCCACTAGTCGTCATCAGTATAGCGATAATAGTTCGTAAAGAGACAGAGTAGACGCCATCTTGGATTTCTTTTTTTACCAATACTTATATTTGAGATTCATATTTTAAAATGTGACTTTTTAGGGCAAAGAACATTGTTTAGTTGTATTTTAGAGACTTATTCTTTGACTTATTGTAGTACTATAATTTCTTTTCTCATTATATGAATGTAGTTAATAATTCATCTCCATTTTTTCCACGTGGTGAACAAAAATAGTGCATCGATATTGCAGTTATTCAATCATCTGAGTGATATATAGGGCCACCTGTTTTATCGCGCAAAGATTCTACGAATAGTTGTACTCCAAAACACGTTAGTTCAGAACCAACATCGTGGTTGGATGATTTTAACCCACGAGCGTCTTAAGTGTCTGCCAGCCAATCACGGACGTTCAGTGTCATCGTAACGTAATTCTGATTGGCCCAGTCGAGTAGGAAATGTCTTCTCGCATATACACGCAGCCAGTAGCCCAGGGAAATTTGCGGGCTGGAACGTAAGAAGTTGAATTCTAGCTTGAGCTTAAGTTCTTTCGCGAAAAACCGGTGGTCCTGGTGATATACTACGTCTTGTAGAAGAAGAAACTTCAGTAACGAATGTATGCCTCAAAAACTTGTAACTCAGCGATGGCTTCTACCACTCCCCCTCAACCAGAACCGTTTTTCCATCTTACTTGGGTTGGAAATTCGACACGAGTATTCGTCTTACTTTCACCCGGCCTACGGCAGTTCTTCATTTGGCATTCCTTTGAATAGAGAAGTTTATCACCTCGCAAATAGCAAATACGTTTCAAAGACAGTTTCTTTGCTCTTTCCGTGCCATGTAAACTTGCCCCAGGCAAGGTGGGGCCACCCCGACAGTGAATGGCGAGCGCAATTTAAATGCAAATCGCTCGTGAGTCGGCGTCGGACGTGAAACTTACGTCATTACGACGCGTGGCAACTTCGGTAACTAGCGGCAAATAGTCTGCATACGTGAAAGCTAAATCAGGATGTTACATTCAGGTGCGTGCTGCACTAAAGACTTTTCAAAACACTGAAGCTACATTTAGCTCAGTTAAAAATATATCTGTGCGTGAACAATACTACAAAATCCCTTTCCAAAAGAGTTAAACTAGGGATATTTTTACTACCGTAAAATTTTATTGCCATTATTTTCCAGCTTATACAGCAAGTCTTTTAATGTATAAAGTAAAAAAAAATTAGCACTGCTTATATTAGTACATTTTCAAGTTCCTTTCTGAACGCAGTGAAGAACAAATATAACCTAATTTGGTTCTGACAGCAAAAATTATTCTGTGGTAACATAGCTGATTATTGCTGATAACAAGAATTGTGATTAAAATAATCGGTTTTGATCATGAATTGTTTGTTTGGAATGCATTCCAAAAAAAGTGCTTATAATAGACTACCAGTAGAACGATTTTTTTTTGCAAAAAAACTGTTTACAAGTAATAGTTCTGTTGTAACCACATAATACATGATCTCAGAAATTTTGTCATATAAACATTATGTTTATAAGTTTGCAACATTGCCAAATATATCATATCGATGTAACATTTATTATATGTCAGTGACACAGGAGTAGCTGAGTCTTCAGCTAGTTATCTTTTACACCCTAAGCCACCATCTCGATATAAGTCCGAAAATTTTATTTTCAAGACATCTAGAGGGATGTGGGTGTTTTCTTTACTCCAAAATATTTCCTCTCCGATTTCGTTACTCTTGTCATAAGGACACACACGTCTGTCCTTCGCGTATAAATCTAAATCTGTTCCAGTTAGTTCGAAACGCATTTCATTGTTGTTAATGGTTATAAACATAAATAAATAATTCCATATATATAATATATATATGAAGATAGCCAAGCGTAAACCATATATTACAGCTAAAAAAATCAAAAGCTATTTGCACAGCTGCATGCACAACGACTTTGCTGTTTTTGTTTCACAAATACCGATAAATTATAAGGTTATAAAAACGAAATATAATAAATCTTACATATATTCCTTAATTAATTTCATTACACTGCTTGTATATTTTACTATCCACAAGTTTTAGGAAATTCACAGTGTAAACATAACATTTTCTAAGGCTCTATTCGAAAGTTCAAAATAAATTTAAACTTTTTGAGTAATTATATAGGATGCCAAGTAGTCCTAAGAAGTGTTTCCTTATTGATTTCTTTCCGATAGTTTTACATGCGATAAAGTCAAAGAGGAACGGCTTTGTCTTCAAACTAACCAAAGAATATTGACCTGTTGTACTGAAGAATAAAAACTCGACCAAAAGAAATTAGAGGAAGCCCTTATTTTGAACCAATAAGCAGTATTACATAATAATCATAACATGTTATTTCTATCAGTGTCAAAAGAAAATTATAACAGATTCTGATTGACAAAAATGCTAGGTCAACAATTATGCGGGAAAAAAAGGTATTTTAATATAGCTGCTAAAACGTTTTTTCCAAATATAACAGACTTGCACTTAATGAGAAAATTTTCAGTCATATAAAAATATACTACATTATAAAGTATGATAAAATACTAGTATATTTCTTCACAATGTGAGAGAAGATATAATACAACCTGTGACAGAATAGTTATCAACAGAGGTGCACGTTCTGAAAATACGTATTTTCGAAACACTTTGGAACATCTTGTGATAAATTAAAAGATTCCTAAATAGGATAGTAATTTAATTAATTATTATAAACTGACGTATGCGGAAAATTTGTGGGCGATATCACCGCCTTTCATTTAGAAAATTATACGATTCCCGACAGATTGCATGGCGAGTAGGGAAACATGAGCACTTTTTCCAACTTTGTAGTAGTCTTGATGATAACTGTTCTCCTGAGAGTGTTTTACCGAGGCGAATTTGTTTCATAATGAAAACCAGATATTTCATATCAGTCATAATGATGTTGTCACCCGGCCAGGTTTTTCAAATTTTGTTGAATAATAACACATCACATTGTATATTCTTAAGAAGGGTACAATATTACCCACATTATATTATACGTACATTCAATACAACATGATTTAAAAATGTGTTGTTTTATTTTAAGAACTTCTAATATTGTGAAGTATAAACATCTGTAGTGTCGATTTTATAGTACGCGTACCTCCCTCAACATAAATTCAACATGAGCACGTTAACACCAGTCAGAATTCCATAAATTGTTTAATTACTGCCAGTTAACGTTTTTTAATTACTGCTATATTTACTTTGACGCAAAATTCATTAATATGTTACTTTTGTACTAAATAATCGAAAATTGTCATTAATTTTTTTTCGACTTTTTGTACTACTTACAACTTTTATTGACTACTGACTACGCAATATTCGTACACATCTAATTAATTCACAAACATCATTTGGTGTTTAAATTTAAATCTACCTTATTCATATTCACATTCTATTCCAAGAAATTATTTTCCAGCAATGAATTACACTACGTGCGAATCTTTTGTGCATATTCGTCGTCCATGAAGCAGCGAAAACGAACGCGTTTAGGCTCTCTATATTTTCCGGAAATTAGAAAAGCTCCAAGTTCCAAACCTCTTGGATGATTTGATATACTAAATGAGCAAGTCACTCATTTTAAATGACCTACGCCTCAATTGGTATATGCACCGTACTGTGTACTAAGCTGTTTTGAAAACCCTGTTTATCTACTTCTGGCTGCCTACTTTGTATATTTCTGCTACATTTAGGATATAACATTACAATGGGCCTATTAACATGTATTTCTGCATCGATCATTTGGCAATGTGAAGTTGTTATAAAGAAAAATATGTTACTACTAAGTGTAGTATTTATAAAACAAAATTTAAAAAATTTCAATAACAACTTATAAAAAACACTTTTAAGAATATCCCATGACGTGAAGCAATGTTTGCTAGTAAACTGCCTGATTACCATACTGTTTAGTTTTAGCGGGTAGGGATTATTTTCCAGGGACGGTTTCGGAACATGAAGTAGCTACTGTAAATTATTAGTTGTTTGCGGTAAACTGAGCACTTTTGAAAGCCCAGTTTAAGATATACTTGTAATGCACACTGTGCATTCTTCCACAATATGTACAATTAGTAATGCCGTGGACCTGATCACTACATTCATGCGGGAGTCAAGTGAAATTGAACCTATTAGAAAATTTACCATTTAACAAATTGGCCAATCCTTACGTTTAAATGCACAAAAAAAATTAAAGCAAAGGAAATTATTTCAGTATTCACAGATTTTTATCTGCCAATTTCAATTCAACGTTAAGACAAGGAACTACTTTCAATCTTTCGTTACCAACTTCACTGGGTGCATGTCAGTCAGCGTGACCGTTACAATACATGCAGAAAGGGGCAGTGGCATTTTTCGAAAGTTGATTTCAGAAGTACTCAGATAACTGTGAGCAGCCTGTAACTGAAATTATACGGCAGTATTGTGCGTTAATTTAGCATTAAAGCTTTCAGCACTGCCACCTTACCACTCTAGGTTCTGGAACGTCTAACCATGTTACCAACCGTGCTTTATATCCGACGCAGAGAATTCGCTTATTTCCATAGGCGTGCAATCACCCAGGCGCTTTTGAGTGTGCGAGAGTCTCCAGGTTATTTAATTACGTCTTCGGACGTTACCAGATAGAGATATCTGCGGTAGAAAAGGTGGAACCTGTTGGGTGGTGGAGGATTTCCAGCTTAGTTACTGTTTTAATAAAAACTTGTCCTGACAAATGTTGCCAGACCTTCCCAAAGCTATCAGCGTGCCACCTGTGGCTATCCCTTCCTCTCCTTCCCCCTTGCCGAAATTCCCTGAATAATGATCCTCGCCCTCCCCTCTTCTTCACGCCATACATTCGTTCTCCCTTCTCTTCGCTGCTCCCCGTGCTTCGGTGAGGCGCGGACGAGATACACAGGGAGGAAGCACGAAGAGAGAAAAAGAGAGATACAGAGACTCCCAGTTGCCTCTCCCACCCAAGCTGTATCCATCCAATCCGGTTCTTGCTGGGCCCTGGAAAGTTTAATTTTATCTTGAAATGCCAGGCAGTTTGCAGACACGTGTTTGCCCTAGATTAAAAAAAATCCTCCCCCTCTCACGACCTACAGAAAAAACATCAACCTTTTTTTTTTGTAACTGTTTCTGTTTCAAACATTCACTGTTGACCTGGTGTGTGCCAAGGGGTGGGGGGAAACAACGCCAACAGGTGTCGTGGCGTTGAAAAACAAACGTCTGTGTATACACCCTTCCCCTCCCCCCCCCTCCCGCAAAATACCAGCTTCACCAGCCCTGAAACAACCTCAAAAGCGGAAGTTTTTTCAGTGCAAATAGAAAGAGAGAGGGGATCAGCCGGCAGGTAAATATTTGCTGGGGTAATCAACGACTCTCGTGATCGCCAGAACCGTGCGTTGAGATGTAGTGGTCACAATTTTCCTATTCATATTTTTTAATGTACGCTCACGGATTGCCCTGGGGTAAGTCATCCTAACTAAATTCACAGTGCCTTAAGAGGTGAATGGTGCATAAAAGCCGTATATTTACCTAACATTCGCCACAAATTCTTTTTGTAGTTTTTTTTTAATTTTTAGCAGGACAAAACATAAATAATAATTTCGAACACCTTCAGTGTTAGATATTAATTTCCTTTATTATGCTTGGAGCACTAACGTAAGATAATTACGATATTCTTTCTTGTGTTCCATATCATCCATCAGTGATCCTAAAACAATAATGACATGATATGTCTGACAACGTAAGAAGGTATTAAAAAGTATTATTTATGTATTGTGCACGAAAATTCAATAAACCCTATGAGACAACTTATGACAAAAGTTGGGTAAATAAATATAAATATACTGTTTTCATGCACCACTCCTTTTAAGGAAACTGTATCAGAAAAATTAAGCATTATTCATTATTTTACATATGTTCTACGTGTGGTTCGACTTTTTATACCATATGCCATGCCTTTTGAAGAAAGTAAAACTTACACACCACAGAACTTTCTTTACAATTGCGTATGATACAAACAACTAAATAATTTTCTCGGTCACAGATATATCGTAATTTTCACTGAAAAAGAATACCATTAAAACGACCCATTTTCCCCATTTAAAATTGCCCGAAAACACGAAATATTTTCAGAATTTTCATCTGTTGCTGTATTACAATTTAAAAAAAAAATGCCATGAACATCTTTAAACTAACTAACATCCAGTTTGTGTTTTTTGAGTTTTTGCAAGTAGATTATTTTATTCGTGAGAAAAACTAAAAGTCCACGAACTGAAATAAAAACAAAAAAAAATGGCATTAAATGAGTAAGAGGATTAGTATTTGAGTGGAAGGTAAATAATTTCTGTATTGAAAATTCCTAAAGAACGAGTTACATAGAGAATTCGGAGATTCTTCGACTAATAAGGGACGTAATTTCTGCCGTCGCTTTATAAGTCTGTCAAGTACTTGATCACTCGGCACTTTATTTGATAAAAGCCTTAACCAATGTGGCAGTAAATTTTTATTTCGATGTGGGTCTAAGTATTAACATCTTGAACTATTACACATAAATACATGGAAACTAATTGTGAAAATGCCTTCTACATGATACTGACGAGCAAAACTGTTTTCTCGATGGATTCCTTTATTTTTATCAATGTCTGCAAACACACTTCAGAAATGTTTTAGTGTTAAACAAATGCGAGTGTGTTTGTGCCTTTAGCTACCCTCGTTGTAGTTGCAAGGATTCAGAAATGTCAAGTGACATAGACTCTTGAATTTTAATAATAGCTTTGAACGTATATTAACGTTATGTTAGTATTTATACGAGTATCGACTGAACACATGGTGTATATTAACAAAAGGTTACCTTGTGAATTTTCAAAAGTTGGTCATTCTACGAGAATACGTCTGTCAAAAGTGCATTTTTTTCCGGTATGGATTCGTGCATGCTACGGCAAGTCGTTATGCAGGTAACGCTTAAGTAAAAATACCGATGGCTGGCACACATATGTAACAGGAATATAGCACATTCCTGCTACCTCACAGCTGCTAACTCTGGCAAACGCGACTTAAATGTCTTGGTACACAACTTTTTATCCTTAATATTCCATTGCTCAAAGAGTTTGGTTTCGCATACTTGGATGCAGTAGTTACGAATCCCTTTTTCCTTGGGTATCTTGTGCAGTATATATAAATACTGTTTAACTTCGTCAAATATAACCAACTAGCAGGGAACCTCTGATTTTCACGAACATATTCACATCCAGTGTACAATTCAACATCCTGCCTCCACAACTGGAAAATTAGTTTGTTACAATCCCGTTTTGTTTGTGAGAAATGCGTTTAATATTTTACCAGGTCAGTCATCACAATAATGTCCCTCCGATATTAACTTCCTTCACTTGGGGGTAGACACATAAGATGAATGTGTATCTGAGGTTATGCGTTTTCAGCTACAGTTAATCATGAAACATTTTCGCAGAATTTAAGTGTGCGTTCTTTTGAGGTGAGATCTGCAAACTTGTTATTAATTAACGACATACTCTCTATGCCCCACGTTTCTGCATGTTTGAATTAACTCTGTCAACGTCTGATAACTGCCTGTGTCTGGCCTGACCCAAATTACTCTTTAATAGATAATAAATCCTCAGCTTTATTCTGAACAGCCTCACTGTAATATCGCTTTCTTTGTTGGAACACATTCTTTGTTACCGCAAAGAAAACGTTCTTAAATATGAACCAGTGCAAAATAGGCTTGCCACAAACGTATTGTTAAACCTGTACAAATATTACAGTGATAACCTTGTACTGTCGCTGCCGTAGTAAGCAGAAGTCTATGTGGGAATATCAGTTAGACAGTAAAAAAAATACTCTCTGAAAAACAACAGTGATTGGTATATAAAAGAGATAAAATAAATATTTAAAATTATATTCATTATAAAATAAATGCCACCGAGACTCGAACCCACACCCCCATTTTACTAACCAATCAGCTTTCATCGTACGACCACGATGTATAACTGTGCTCAGTATACTTTTGAACTGTAGGTTATGTCAGGTAGTAACACGAGCCAGAATATACAGTGATGCCACCTCTTGAGAAGAATTCAGGTTAGTGATTTGGAGGATCGCTTCACTTCAGAATGATATTAAAATTCTGCAGAGGACTGCACATTTACTCAGTTGCAGTTTTGTAACTGCAGAATATATTGGTTTATGAGTGTCTGCATCGGGACAACAGTTACGTACTGAAAACTACTATGTACGGCAGACAATCTTTAATATCGCTAAAAGTTATTTTGGTACGAGGTTATTTTTCTTTACTGTGAACAAACGCAGCTCAAAGTACGTTTACTTCTTCGCTATAAAGAAAGGTAATATTGCTTAAAAAAATAAAGAAAATATCTATTCACAGCAAACTTAGGCCTATTTTCTCTAACATTATCTTTGATTTAAAGCAATATTGTGTTACTGTAAACAAAACAGTTTTAAATAAATCGTTTTATTTGCCGTACAGAAAACTTTCAACATATATTTTTAGAGTGCTCTTGTAACACGGTTGAACTGAGATAAACGATTTCGACTGAAGGCTAGTAGTAAATGAAATGCATACAAAAACATATGAATAGAGAAGGTAAACAACTTGAATTGCGAACTCCAGCAATACGAACCAGCAATATGGTGGAACGCCTTTCGCCAATCAGCGCATTTTACTAAAATTGCCAGACAGCAGCAAAGCCAATAGGGGAAATTTCGCCCACAGCTGAGAACCCGCCACGCCATTTTACTATTGTATATTTACTTATCCTTTGTGCTCTGTTTTACCTATACAAGGCAATATCATGACACCTGGCCATAATACGAATATTGCAGGCCCCTCATTTAATGTATGGGGCTGGGAAGAGTGTATGAGATTTCGCCATGACAAATTTTGAGGTTAAGGGTGTCGGATACCAAAAAAAGTAATTATTTTATATCTGTACTAAAAATTGTTGTTTGCATTGTATGTAATGCCATTTTCCTATATAAAAAATTACACTTTACTATTTATAAATAATTTGTTGTCAAATCCAACATTTTTCTGTTTTGCTGCAGTTGTTACAATAAATACTAACTATGGTGTACAAATGAAAAAAAAAAATCCATGGTAAATTAATGCCGTAGGCTATCGCATGACAAACATGAAATCATCAAATAAAAGTTCAGGTATTAATTTTTTTATTAAAGAAATGTTTGCACATTTAAAAAAAAATTTTATGCATGAACTCCAACTTGGTGTTTGTTTATATGTCAAGCAGTAACCCACGATAGTTTATGATGTAATTATTTTTTTCATTTGAAAAAACATCTTAATTAGTACATATTTGTTATTATGGCTGCAACAAAATAGAAAAATTTTGGATTTTACACCAAATTACTCTAACATTATTAAAAGTGATTTTTTTTATTCGAGGAAAATATCATCATATACAATGCCTACAATTTGAAAAATGTTTGGTACGATAGTAAAATAGTTGTTTTTTCGATATCCGACAACCCTTGACTAAAAATATTTTGTAGAGAACTCTTTATGTTGAGGTGATTATAAATTCATTTTTTGGTTGTCATAAGTAGCGAGTGTTAATTCGTACGGAGTATTTGTGGTGGGTGAGTGAGTGAAGAGATTTGGGTGGCTCTTAACATCGGGGTCTTGAGAGCCGATTCGTGGTGGACAAACCATATTTATGTAATTACAGTTTTTGCTCCCAAACTTGAACGTCATTATATCTGAGCGTCTTCGCTGATCGTGCTTACTAGGATGCCAAGCTAACGTGGCGACAATTCCGGACTGGTGATGGCTCGAGTCCAACAACAGTAAATGGCAAAAATATCAAGACTTATTAGCATCATATGATTTGGAGCATACTGAAATCAGTATTTTTCGTTGTCTTAATCTTTTTTCTTTAACCTTGCGGTTTATAACCGGGAGATTGATTATTGTTTAACTGAGTTTTTTCAACGCCCTTCAGTTTAACCTACAAACTACATCGACGATCGGCTTCAGTGCAAAATAATTACATTTTACAACTTGAAAACGGAGCATATATCCGTAACTTTTCAGGGATTTGAAACTCTCATGCTGTGACTACGGAGATTTCATTCAAAATGTTGGCTTTGGATTTCGTGACACATCCGGCACTTCCGCTCATAGACCAAAACCTAAATAAAATTGTTTCCGTGTTCTGCTCTGCGCATGTGCCCAACAATGTTTCATGAGTTGTCCTCAGTACTACCAAAATTACATGTTGAAGCAGTTGCGTGAACGTTTTATTTATTTTTTCAACCGATTGTTTCTCAAAATAAAATTTACGGTTACTTGTATATAACTAATTGCATTAAAAGCAGTCATTTATGTAAATAGTGTGTCAATCGTCGTCCCGAACACGTGGTTTTGACAGCATTGAGATTAGCAAGGTGTTGGTACACAGCTGGTATTAGAATACTGCCTTATATGCCTACTACGGTTTCGCTTGTGTGCTTAGTTGAGTTGAGTTGAGAGATTTGTGCACCTCTTAACAACGAGTTTTTGAGAGCCGATGAGGATTAAATGAGGTGACAATGGAGCATCGCGGGAATGCAAGGGCGGGGGGAAACTGGAGATCCCTGAGAAAACTCACCGACTAGTGGCATCTACAGGCACAATTCCCACTTGCGATTGTGTGCTGAGGTATTATATAGGTGGCTCCACGTTGTTTCAGATGATGGCGAGCAACCTGTGTCAGCTGGTGGTCGTGGTGCTGGTGTGTGTCCCTGCGATCATCACCTCATCCTACCCTGTGTTCGGCACTAAGAGGTACGGCCGCTCAACGACGACCCTCCCGCGCCGCCGGGTGTCCACCTGGGGGGTGCCCGCCGCCGCCCCCTTGCCAGTCGCCCGTTACTATCCCTCTGAGGGCGTCGTAGGCTACCCCTACGCGCAGGAGTACCTTGACGACTACTATTACTACCCTCAGGAATACCCCTACTACTACGCGCCCGCCGTCTCCTACTACCACCAGAGGCCCGGCTACACCTACTACGAGGCAGCCGACGACCTCCAGGAGGAGATGCAGGAGGAAGAGATGGAGGAGAGGGGTGAGTCGCTCCCCATCGGCCAGGAGACGTGGTTCGAGTCGGCGCCTAGGCAGCAGGCGCACCACGACAGCTTCGCTGACGTGAACGCCGCCTTCCTGCAGAATCTCATGCTGAGCCAGGCGTACGATGAGGAGCCGTCCACCCGCCGGCAGCAGCCATCGCGGTTCGACGCCTACGACGACGTCGAGGAGGAGGAGGAGGAGGCACCCGCCGACGACGGCTGGACGTACGGTGACGTGAGGGAGGGAACCGGTTACGACGCCTACTACCCCGTCGAGGACCCGGAGGACGAGGAGGTGCGCGAACTCAAGTCGCTGACGAAGAAGGCCCGTCGTCAGGGGTGGGGCGCGTACAGGAAGAGGGCCGGGGAGTACCCTTCGTGGGTGCCCGTCGCTGGGGGCCCCGTGATCGCCCTGGCCGACAGGAAGTTGTCGGTGAGGACGACCCTGGCTCCAGCCACGACGACGACGACTGCCGCTCTCAGCACCGCGGCGCCGACAGCGAACCCCCGTGTGGAGGCACGACGAGGCCAGAAGGAGGTGCCGCTGCTACGACCTGCGATCCCGGTGAGACGGCCAGCCCTTCAGGCGAGGGCGCACTCCACCTCCGTCTACGACACCATCAAGCAGCTGCTCAGCATGGAGAAGGACCTCAGGAAGGTAAGTTACCCTCTATGCCCCATACATCTAGAACATAGTGTATTCACGGTTACTTCCAACATTTCTCAAGTCCTGATAAAATTTTGCTTCCAGGATATTCCTTTGCCTCGTGCTTACAAAGCGTTAGCTAGTCCAGAAAATGCCACCAAAGGGACGACGCACCGCACTCAGTCTTATAAAACTTTGCATAAGAACTATTTCTTACTAGACATTACCAACACACCTATTTTCTCTTTGTTTTTATTCATATTATGTATAAATGAAATATTATAATTTATAGATAAAATATAAGTTAAGTTCAATTTAACTAAAAATGTAATACTTTTTTGCTAACAAAAGTTTAAAACGCTTGTGATACATGACATTTATAATAAAAAACCGAACACGTCATACGTGAGTTGATTTTTCAAAATTTTGATTCAAAAAGTGTAAAGGAACCATAAATAGACTTTATTATCTGCCAGAGCAAAGCAAATACAGTAAATACCTATTAAGAAATCCCCAGTTTAGAGTACATTTGCACGGGAGCTATTTTACGTGGTCAAAGTACAGAAGCGAGGCAGCGATAAGGGCAACACTAACACGCAAGCCTGGCGCCTCATCGCTCTTACGCGCAAGGCGTGGAGTGTTCCCATCAGTGAGCTGTAGTATGCAGTTTATATCTGTAACAGTGTAACTTTATCACACGTGATGAAAGCTCACAAGTGTAACTACACTCTAAACTTTAATCAGTGAGAATTGAGCAAAATCAGTGAAAACAGTGAGCATTGAGCAACTCATATTCAGTGCCAGATAACCAGTTAAAATATTGGTTGAATTTCACATATTTATTTGTGGTTTCCCACTTAATGTCAAAGAATATCACTACTATAAATAACTATTTCCCAGTTAATTTGCTTTATGTGCTGGTAAGCAGTTACTTATCAACTGACTTTCACTGAAAAATGTTTCACTGATTTCTATCACTGATTCGGATTTAGAGTGTGCATCCGTTTGCCTGTACTTTTCTCCTACACCTCAGCGCAGACAAGCTCTAATAATGCAATTTATTTTTACAAGGTTCACGATGTTTATCCTCATGAGTTTATTTGTATGATAAAAGCAAAAACAAATATGCTTGTAAAATTAATTTTTAATTTTGTTTAGCAAAAACTTATATTCCTAGAATATTTATTTACTGAGACATGCCCAGCTTTGTAAACAACAAATGAAACAATTACAATTCTGGAATACTAACTCTTAAGAGGTCCGTTCACCTGGCATACGAACTGAGTTTCAGTGAGTCTGTTATAAACTACGCGTTTTTAAAAACAAACTTTTTCACGTGTGCACAATCGGTTTGAGCACGAAAAAATATCACTTCACAATAGGGCGGAATACAACTTTCAGCATACCACGCTTATTACAAACTTAAATTTTGAAGCTCTTCGACATGGTGAAAAGCGACATTTTCAGAATGTTATAGCTTAAAATAATTCTTGGGGAGTTCCTGCAAAACTAGTTTATTGCCCTGCGTTGAACGTAGCTACAAACTTTCCCTCAATAAAATGATATGGTCCCTTGAAGTCCCTTAGATAGACGCAGCACAACCAGAACGGCAGTTCAGAGCCTTGCGCGTGGCGGTGATGAGCGTTGTAGTTTCACCCTTATCGCTCTCCGCGCTTCTCGCCGTCAAACGTGCCCCCGAAGACTACAGGAGAAAAACAAACGCTAAACGCATTTATTGGACACAACGGGTATTTGGTGGCCAGTACAGCATAGGAAGACGAAGAAAGGACTGTCCTGAACAACACGTAACTTTAGCAATTTTGCATTTTGGCTATAAACGCATAAATAGTTTGAGTGTGGCACTTTTCCTCGATAGTAGACCTAAATTTTCATTCTCTTTAGTAAAGAATTATTTGGGTTTTACTCTACTTGTTTCTACTTGGCATTACAAATATTTGCACTTTAGTAAATCAGATGTCTTACTTTCAGAAGAATTTTTTTTTTCAAACAAAGGGATTTTTATTAAACTACAGTATATTCTGAGCGTTGAATAAAGCTAATGTTGTTACAGTTCAAGTGTGGTTTAGCAAAAAAAAAATATATATATGCAAGTAATTACAGCTGTAATTATGAAGCTAGAGCATTGTGTGAATTCGATACTAAAAGCTGTGATAATTTACCAACGTCTAATATGTTGCTCGACGTATCTGACTAAACAAACAACAAAAAAAACAATATATTAAAATATTTTATATGTAAAGAACGTTTAAGTAAATCGATATCAGACAATTTTATTTAGATACTTCTCGGCGAAACTAGCAATGTTCACACGGAAAACCAATCAAAATAATTTAAAAATAGAACAATTTTAATATTTCATATTTAAATATGACACATCTACGTGGAAAGAGGCGATGAGGTATGGTCCGAGACGCTTGCATTCCATCTCCGGACACACAGTATAATCAGAACACTTCTTTGTCTAGTATAAGCCTTTGTGTGCAACAGTGCAACCAAAAGGCTAATTTTATATTTAATTATCTTTCACAACAGAGATTCAGTGACCCAACCCCTTCCTATTGCCGCTTGTCGTTCAGCATAATTCGTGTTAGCAGCCGATTAATTTTAGTCCAGTTTTTGAGAACTCCATCCTACCTACCAAAAACAATGAGAGTACATTAGAATATATATTTTAAGCGAGGTTATAAAACTGGCATAAATTAAAAAAAATATTTATAATCTGACTAGGAAATGGAAAGGGCACAAAATTAATTGAAAATTACAATATTGGGTAAATAAAATGCAGGGACGAAAAATATTTTCACTGGAAAATAATATTCATATTTTTGATTGAAATTCGTGGTAAAGAAACTGTTTAGAAAAAAACGAAAATAAGAAGAAGTTTGAAGGTTAATTAGAAAGTATGATGAGATGCATCTGTTTTGCAGAAGCTAAAATACAGATGAAAAGGAAAGAAATAATTGCGTCTCCGAGCCATTACAGCTGGATGACTTGATGAATAAATAATTTCGAGAGTGATTAAATTCTGCCAACTGCTGAAGACCAAACTTTAGAAACAGAAACTGAAATGTCTGTATTTTGAACAATTGGCTGAGGCCACAACAGAGTGAGAAACTCTGAAAACTTTGTCGCGTCTCCTCCCTCTTAGTCCAAGGAAGCTCTAGCCGTAACGGCGCGGGTTCGAGTACAGGCTATATGACTGTGTAGAGGGAGTCCACCTCAAACTTTTTTATTTATTTATTTATTTCTACGAACCCTAGATGGAAGAAAATGCAGAAAACGTCAATATGAAAAATATAATAAAAACATTATTGGAAAACTGTGTGACCCACATGCACATACTAGACAATGAGCAGTTTAGAAAGTAACACCCCAGCTTACTTGAATTGTCTTCAGGACAAGAAGCCTCTTTCTTGTTCCTTATAGAACGCGTGTTTTAAAAAGCCACGATATTTTATTGGTTACTGGACAAGATTCCATGTAGAAGAGGTGTCGTTTTTAAAATGCGATTTTAAAAGGTTTCGGGTAGTATTGGAATTGGAAAATTTTATTAGACGAATAGAGGACTTTGAGGCCAATTCGGGGGTACCCATGACACAATTTATCATTCTTGTGGACAAGACACCTTTGGAAGTAGACAACTCATTATATTCGTTTGAACTATTTGCCAAAGGGAAATGCAGATCGCCTCTCTTCCTTCCACCTTCTCTCTCTCTCTCAACGGATAAAATTATTGAGCAATGATAATGAACTAGTTATTCAAGTTGAAGTGCCAACGACATAGCAACTCTTTAGCTCTGTTTACTGATATCCTGGTGAGGATGCTTTGCATAGCCGTGCAAAGAGCTCGTGCTGCGCTCCAACGCAAAATATAATTTAATTTAACCATATATTTTGCACACTCAACAGTTAAAATAAGTAGATATTTTTCGGTGTAGGTATTATAAATTCAGAATAGCTGAAAATCTTACAAGCCATATGTAAAACTTTATAACTAAAGAATAGTAGGTATATATTTTTATCAGCAGTGTCTGTTTGCGGACTTACTTATTTATTCTTTACGACAAATGTCAATCAGCTTATTTTATTAGAGTCAGCTTTGGGTTGTTTTTCGAAGTATTCTTAAATACTTGTAAGTTTATAAATATTCCACACAAACAGACACTTTGCTGTCTCCAGCTAACAGTGCAATAAATATTACGCAAATTTTTTCTTGAATTCTGAAACTTATATAATGGCTATGTCCAAAAATCGACAACCGTTTGTCAGACGCTTGAAATTGTCTCTTATTTTCCTGTCCAATGCCTTTATCCATATATTAGCTACCAATAGCTGGCTTCATATCTCTACTAGCCAACACATGAGATATATTTCACATAACCAGTATTCCATAAGCAACTAAAAAAAATCACTCTAATCCTCACCGAATCCGTCAAAGGGTTGATTGGCGTGTGATGTAGCTTGGTTGGCTGTTGAGGTGTTTTAGAATCAACAATTTAAAATCAAATCTGTCTCCACGCATGCAAATAATTTTTCTCTCTGCTTCCTGCTGTGACTCTGAAATCACATATCCGTTCCATCACTATTCCGGTTTTAATTTTTATATCACCCTATTTTGCTATTTTCTTCTAAAGGAAGAAAATACAGATGATATTGCCAATGGTATTACCTACCCAGTGTAATCTCACATTCGTATAATTCTTTTGAAAAATGGAACAAAATCCAAATTATTTTGATCTCATAAGAGTTTAGAAATTTAGTCTTAAGCAACATATGTACCTACAGGTTTTATTTTTTAAACATTAGTAATTAATTTTGGCAGTTAAATGTTAATGTAAACGCTGGGAATATCCCAGCGTTTAGTGTTGTAAGTTTATAACGAAAAAAAAGTGATATGTATTGACCTATTATTAGTAGAGTGAGTTGACGTAGTGGTAAAACAATGTACTCGCATTCGGAAGGACCCGAATTCTATTCCCGGTCCAACCATAGTTTTCCAAAATCATTTCAGGTGAATGCTGGAAAGGTTTTTAGTACAAGCCATGGCCGATTCTTTCACCTGTTCTGAATATCTAGTGTACCACTATGATAATCTTGTTGACCTTTAAGGCACTCCAAATTCCTCATATAAAACTTAAAGAAAGGTTAAGTTAAAATATTTTTCTTGCTTTTTAAGACAGTTTTTTTTAAAGACAACTGGCATAAATGGCTCATTAGTGTTTCTGGCAACTTTGCATTGCGCATACGCCGTAATATTAGTCCGTTAGTAGTTGGCAATTTTTACTAAGTGGAATGAGATATATTGCACAGAATTTAAGTACTAAACAATGCTTGAATAACTGTCAACCAACTTTATTGGCGTTAATTTAGAGCAGCTTCGGGGAGACCGGAGGTAACTCCAGCATCCCTGGATGACGCCATCAGCAACGCAGATAAGGCTGGACTTAATAACCCCTGGTGATATGCGAGGAAGGGGGAATAGGATGAAAGGGGGTGAGTTCGCGACATGTGACGATGACAATGTGGCACTTCGCCCCCGGGGATTGCTCCAGCTCGATAAAGGACGTGTAGGGGTCGTGCCGGGTATAGAATTGGGGGAGGGGGTTCTAGGCACTGCAGTGAATGGGGAATGACGTCAGTAGACTTTGAGGAGGAGAGGAGGAGAGGGGGGGAAGCTAGACCCCGGGGCGAAACGCGTGGGCGAACACCCGGGTTCGATCCCCGGGATAGCTCCCCCCTCCAACCATCCTGCCTCGCCTCATGAAAGGAGGGGGGCCGGCCCATTCACAAAGCGGGAAGGGAATGACGTCAGAACTAGGGGAAGCTAGCCCCAGACTCTTGGTCCGTGCCGGGAGGGGAACAGGGTTGCCAAAAAAAACCTGGGTGTGTCCGCAGTCTTAGTTGTTTCGGGCAAGAAGGATCTTCCTTCGCCGATAGTACTTTAGAAGATATTTTTCTTTACCACGAGTATCGCATTGCGCCCCACTGTTGAATAGTTAGTATAAGGTATAATACGATCTCTATTCCTCCTAAAAATCTGATCACCTGGGGTAAGTATGTTGTATGAGCTAGGTTCACTATGTTGATTTCATATTTCTCCTTTGTTTCATAAAGACTTGAGTTCTTTTTTTTAATAAACTGGGTCACGCAGCTTGAGGGGAGCCAAGGGCTCAGCATTTCGGTCATAATAATTCTTCATGTCTATCTGATATTCACGCACCTGCTTCAGATGCTTATAAAATATAACAACCTTAGGTTTCAATTTTGTAGCAGAAATAGGTAATTTGGTTTTCTAAGTGCGGGACGTTAACAGTTCAGCAGGGGGTGAAAATTTACCTTTCGGTGTATTTAGAGATTAAAATACGGCAAGAAAAGTATCAGTTTGACTTTCAGCACATTTAAAAAACAGTGTCACCACAGTGTAGATCAAAATAGTTGGTCCAACTTGCTCCAGCAGTTCAAGGAAAGAAAATTTAGACATTTAGAAGTACTAAAAAAATTAACCTGGACAAATTGCATAAAGCGTTGCACAATATGTGAAACTGCCCATACTGAGCACTCATTTCTACAACTTGATGCATGTTGTTCCATCAGTAACTTCTGACTCTGGATATGATTCTAACCACTTGGTATGCTATTTGGTAAGGAACCAGTTACCGTTCTGGCCTTCCCGTTACATTATGTCAGAAGTTTTGGGCTAACAGTGATAGACAGAGTCCTCTCGTTGGTTAAGTGACTGTGGCTTCTTATAGTCTTCCGCTACGAGTCGGTTTTTTTTTTCGTTGGGTAGGAAGTGTGGCGTTATATTTGCAATTAATCTGTTCATTTTATTTTATGGTGGAAACCGTTATCGAGGGACGAAATACAAATGTTTACCTACACTTAAACCTATAAAGGTTCACACGTTCACAGAATATCCGGTATTCAAACAGAATCAAACAGTCCGAAAGAAACAGAGTATCAACATCGGCAACGGAGGTTTCCCAAAGCGGTTCGTGTACTAGTTTCTAAAATTGTCTTTATTAGCCTGGGACAACAAACTTCTGTCCCCTGTGGGTCTTATTCCCAGTACTACAGATATTAACACTTTCGTCATTTTTATTGGTGTGTGATAAAACGGGAGAGGATACTCTGCGGAATGGGGTTGAATCGTGATCGAAGCGATGTCCATCCGAAAGTGGGACATACCGCGTCATCAAACACACTCACCCCGCGTTCCTCAGGATATCGATCTCGTGATGACAACATTAGAAATTATAGAAATTATCATTATTTATTTTACATGAAGATAGTTACAGTATAATTTCATTTCACCGTCGTTCGCGTGGGAAACCATCACTACACGGACTGTCGAATACAAAATAGTCTTGCTAGCGCATGAGAAACCCGTTTTGGACGCGGTTGTAACTTGGCCTCTGTGACGGTGGCCAACGGATAGTGTTAATCTATGGGTTCTCCCGTTCTCTCGCTTGTCAATATTCCATCTCAAGCTCTCAGCTACCTCACAATACTGTAACCACGCCCTAGTGGTGACAGCAGATAAGTTACTGCTATATTTAATTTTTATTTTCGTATGCTAAAAGCAAGCAGAAAAAATATATTCAGCTTTCAAAAACTTAAATATTGCACTTTTAATGTCTCGTTGACATTTAAACATGGTACTACTTTCCCTGCGCGGCTTCGAACTGTATTGAGAGTGTGCCAGTCAGTGTGTTCGTTAAAATTCATGCACTTAATGACAGGGATTATTTTTTCTTTCAAATTTTGTTTTCAAAAGTGTTTAATTTACTGAGAACCACAATTACAATTAATTTTTTACTAATTATGGTTGGAGTGCCTGTGGACATACGAGGCCGTAGTCACAGCCCGTGTATTTGAGAGCTCCATCATTATTTCACATGCGCTTCATTTATGTATTTATTTTCATTTCGTACATTCTATAAATATAGCAAGAGCTATAGAACATGTCACTTAATGGAACTATGGAACATGTCACTTAATTTATACATAATAAGGCATAAACTAATAAAACAAAAACCATTATTCTATACATATAACTTACAAAAAGTCGGACCCATCATGTCTATAACAACATTCCAAAATAAGTCAAAAGAAATATTACAATACCAAGCAAACAGACAACAATTTTCTGAGGACGATTCTATACAATGCATCTAAAAATGAAGTGACATTTTCCATGGTTTTTTAAAAGCCTAAGTATTTAAGTTATAAGGATCAGGTATGTTGTTTGGTAATTTGTTGTATACGTTTGCAGCTGTAAACAGTACTACACTCTCAACCACCTTGAGTCGTACAGAGGGTTAATTCCTGTTCATAAAATTTATTGTATTATAATTATGAATACTAGAATTTTGAGTTAAACTGTTAGTATGATCGACAGCAAACCACAGCAGGGGATATTTGTATTGGTTTGTAAATGTTATAATTTCGAATTTACCTTAATAACATTGTTTCCTATAATTCTCAGTGCCCGCTTCTACAGCTTAAAAACTTTGATGATATCAGTGAGTTGCCCCAGAACGTTATTCCATAGGACATAAACGAACGAAAGCAAATTATAACATTTTCGCAGTTTCATAAGTTACTGACTGTACTAACAACGCTTCTTGGTGCCCATTATTTTTCAGAACTGTACGTGTCCCAACCTAACAAGACCCTATAAACTACCCTGGATAGTGAGTGAATACTGTAGGTGTTTTTTTATAGTTTCAACTAGTCTAACCTAAAATAATCTATAATAGAGACCTATTGAACGTTTTTGCAGTGTAACGTAGAACAACTGGTGAATTAGGGACTTGTTTTCACACGCGTATGCAAGGTAGCTAGGGCAACGCTTGTTCACAGACGCTTATGTTATTCTGTAAAAATTTACAAAAAATTCTTTGAAAACTAATTGACAAGATTATTTTTGTTACAATACAAGTAAATTATAGGTCATTTTATAACACGTTACTTTTGAATATGCTGAACTAACGTTGATAATAACTGGCAACTACTGAAGACTTGTGCCAATTCTAGTCAAGCAGATACATAAACATTTTAGTATATTTCATCAAACAATATATTGTAAAGTTACAATCATTTACTCGTTGTTCAACATAAAACATTTTTTTTGGTAACTAATTTTTAAAGAATAGTCTGTAAAACGTTCAAACTTTTCTACCGTAATATGTTGGGTATTGATTACTTGATCGCTTGGTGCCCATAATCTTGAGCTCTGTGCGGGTAGGTTAATAATAGTGATAGGCCCCTAAACGTTTCCTTCTATCCGCAAACGCCAACCAGGTTCATAATCTAAGTAATAAACAACTAGGAAGCCTTATGCGGTGGAACACCGCTAAATGTTGTCTGAAATTGAGATCGAAAACCGCCTCCAGCAGCCAGAGGAACTGAAAAGAACCTACGACGTCCTAGGACAGTAAATTAACACACGAACACAATATAAGATGGTCCGCCTAACGTGGACAATCACAAAATATCCGGAACTGTTGCAGATCACGAAATGCGGTTTTCGCTTAGTGAAATTACGTACGGGGACAAGTAATTTGCCGCAAAGTGACTATTCGTAACATGTGTATGGACAGAAATAATTAAACCACATATGATTTTCCCCCTGCAAACATACATAAATTTTAATGGCATCTGAAAGTACGTGAAAAGAGGAATTCAGTGATATAGTATATGCAATAGACAGTCTTTAATTGCAGCGTAGCGCTTACCTTAATGAGGCAAGAGGCACAGAATGCGATATTGAAAAAAGGAGAGCACCGCAGTGGAGGAAAACGGGCAGTTTGAGTGCACGTCCGATATCAATACATTGCATTTTAATCAGATACCAACCGAAATAAATAAGCAGATTTGTTTCCTATTCATTAACTGTACTGAGTAACGAGTGTGTACAGATGCACAACAAAAATAGAACACACCAACCTTAGAAGAAATGTAATAGAATCCGCTTGCATAGTACAAATGTGCACATGTATGGTTGAAACACTTCATATTAGATCTTCTTACAGCATGTGCTAGATGTGTTTACAATCGACAGCAATGTACATCTGTAAACGCACATGTAGCGATCAACAAGCGGCCGGAAGTGTTTCTGGCATAATGCCTCTTCAAGCTGCCACAATGCGTTCCTGCATGTCTTCTGGTGTCGTAGGAACCATGTTGTACATCCTATCTTTCAGTATTACCATCAGGTAACAATCGAGAGGCGTGAGGTTGGGGTGCGTGCTGGCCAACTTACAACTCCAACACGCCCTAACCACTGGTTTGGAAACATTTCATGTAACACTTGCCTCGCCACCAAAAAAAAAGCGCAGGACAACAATCATGCTGAAACCACATATCACGTTCTAAGTCAAGCGGTATGACTTCCAGAAGTTCCGGTAAGGTCTTCCTGAGGAAATGGGTGTACGTACAGCCGGTCATTGTCCCTTGAATGAAGTATGGCCCTATGACATAGTCTTCAACCATTTCGCACCACACGTTCACTTTCCACTGTCGCTGGTGCTACACATGCCGGACCCAACGTAGATTCTCCGTCGCCCAGTAGTGCATATTTCGTACATTTACGCGTCCATGGTTTGTGAAAGTCGCTTCATCGGTAAATAATATGTTCTTCAGAAAAATTGCTGTCGTCCCTTACAGACTTCAGAACTAACCTAAACAATTTAACACGCTGCTGCAAATCACCTTCATGTAATGCCTCATGAAGATCTACGTTAAATTGATGGGATTTCTATTGGCGCAGTATCTGTAACACACTTGTTTTACTTATTCCTACGAACCTGGACAGTTCTTGCGTACCCATATGGGGGTTTGCATCGACACATGCTAACACATCGTGGTGATGCGTTTCACCCGTAGCAGTCTTTCGTCGCACTCGTGTTGTTGAATTCCAATCGCCTCGTGGCAAGAGACGTGTGCAAATTCTTCATATAGTTTTCCGTGAGATAGGCAACCGATTAGAATACCTTTCACAATACATTTGGACGGCTTGCTTGGCACTTCTGCCCCACTCACCGTAAATAAGTAGAGCGTCCAGTTTTTCCTCATTCGTGAACTTCATTGCGCACGTACAGCCACACACTGGATTAGAACTTACCATAACAGATTACGGGTTCTGGTGCTGCGCTGCTATTAGGAAGCGGTCCCACTAGGGTGAGTCACGTCTCGTGTTGCTTTCTTACAGCTGTGAGTACAGGTCCACTGCCCCATGCTACCTGCCTACCTACCTTAATCATATTTGCACATTATNCTGCCTACCTACCTTAATCATATTTGCACATTATTTCTTGGCGTTTTTGTGTTACTTTATATTGCCTATGCTATGCCACTGCATTCCTCTTTGCACGTACTTTCAGATGTTGTTGAAATAAATGTATGTTTGCGGGGAATATATCATATGTGGTTTAATTATTTCTGTCCATACAAATGTTACGAATAGTCACTTTGCGGCAAATTACTTGCCCCCGTACGTAATTCCGTTGAGCGAAAACAGCATTTCGTGATCTGCCCAAATTGCGGAAATTTTTGGTTTGTCCACGTTAGACGCACCATCCCGTATATAATATTTTTTTAAAAAGCAAACCTCTTTGCCAAACAATATCTACATTGTAGGTTCTGTAAAAAAATAATTGACGCATTTGGTATAACTTGGTGTCACAGTCTGCTGCACTCGAGCTTGCACTGCAAGAATTTCCGGGTTAAAACATTGGGTAAAGTTTGGGTGAGCATGAGCTCTTTCGATAGTAATTCAGAGTTGATTTTTTTTGTAATACAGCTTCTTCTAAAACCATTGGTTTATCCTGATTGGTTTGTGTTGATTCTGAACCACTGAATCATCTGATAACCGTATGTAGGTTTTCCTGATATACCTTCATACTCGGAACAACTCTGTTTCGCATATTCTGTTTCGCGTACGCTTACAGTTCTTGTCTGTATTAGTGCGTTAAAAGTTCCGTTTATTAACGATCATTGCAGAATTTGAATAAATGTGTATTTTTTCAAATAATATGGTTTGCATTCTATTAATTTTATTACGTAAGTTTTGTTAGTAATCTCCGAAAAAATATATGTTTAAGTACAAAAAATGGTTGTTAACATTTAATGTAGAGATGAATGACACAAAACTTCAGAGAACTGGTTGTAACATGAGTTTATACATTTTTGATCATAAAGAAACATGTAGTGATTTTTTTATAAAAAGGTACTTAGACAAAAAAGGGTCACAAACTATTGCCAGTTCAAACAACAATTATAAATAATCTCAGCGCTTTGCAGTAGATTATTAGTTTTCAAGTTTGGTTGATGAAGTGTGTGTATACTACACGTGTATACGACCTTTTAGAAACATATTCAGCTTTTTTCCCTTTCCGAATATCTGGCAACCTATTATGACGGGCATCTTCGGACCTCAAATCAAAGTTGGTCACTCGATGGATGCTACCTTCGCCTAAGGCGGGGATTACGATGGCTTCTTATTTAACGTAACCCAAGTACAAGTTACACGTTCATGCAAGTGTTTTCTACTTTGACTAGTGTGTATTAACGATAATTACCACAATCGTTCCTCGCGTTACGTAACACGCACTTTCGCGCAAAAGAAAGAAAGAAATCTTGTTAATGTCTAACTTGTTAGTGTGGCATGACACGTTACTTTGTACCACGTAATCTTGTTGGGTAGTCACAATAAGGACTGAATTGTGTTGTCTTTTGTTTTTATAGGTTTTTCTATGTCGTCGGGGGATTTATTTAAGGGGAAAGCATACCCGCCATCTTGGATTTACGTATATTCCTTCTTTACAAAATTTTTACATTCCATATTTAAAAATCAAGCTTATCAATCCAATGGGAACAACTCAACAGTTGTTTTGAAATCAAACTTATTATTCATAGATGATTCATTTCACATCTATAAACGTAATAAAATATTGCTTCATTATTTAGTAATTTCTGTTTCACATGGAAAAATGAGTATATAACTGAAACCGAGAAAACTTCAAAAATGTTGTTAAGTAGACCTGTATGTCACATATATCTTTGATTTTTAATATGTTGCTTATAATTTTGATTGCAAAAAATTGCAAAAAAACATTCAATATAGAAGGGATACTACCCCCTTAACCTAGCATACATACTAACGATCCTTTTTGGAAAATCAAGGAAATAACTTCAGGAAAAGTAGTTAGGCTGCAGCTCCTAAGTCATCAGTAAATCGTAGTATTCAAGTTCAAGGACTAAAGATAACTGTTCAACAGAAGCTCCATAATTTCTGAATGGATAACCTAATGTTTACCATGAAATTTCAAACTTAAATACTTTACGAAATGTTTTTATCATTTAATTTTCTCATTGGCTCTCACAATTGATGGGTACATATACACGAGAAACAAGTGTGCATCTCCCAGGTGCATTCCATTCTGTAGCTTATTGTTACACAGTTTTTTCTGAGTTGCAATAAATCACGAATGCCTAACTTTCGTAATCTCTTCTTGATCGTATCGATGCTATAACTTAGATACCCCTAAAAAATTTCAAGGATATAAATTTAATTCTGTAAAGCAAAAAAAAATATATTTTTGCTATCCTTTAAATCAGTACACGTATTTAACGCTGTTAACGTGACGCATATTAATATGGGATCGCAAAATATCTTGTTTTGCATACACGTGAAAGTGTAACGTAGTGAGTGTAAAACGTTACTGTAATCCCGGTGAAATGTTCTCACCTTTATAAAAAATAGCAAATTTTTGTACGTTTTAGAAACAATTTTTTGCAAACAACTTGCCAATATGTATGTTATAACACTACAAATATATAATAAGTATATTTACAACGTATTATTTTATGAAACATACGAAATTGTTTATGTATCTCCATGATTATATAAGGAAAGAATGATACAGCAACTGCTACAGTCCATTCATGGTTACTTCCAAATTCTCTGAAGCCCTGCTAAAGTTTTACTTTCATGCTATTTCTCCGCCTAACACAAACAAAGTTTAACCAAGTCTAGAAAATTACACCTAAGGGAGAACGCACCGCATTCGTTTGGACTCAGTGTAACAATATTTTGCATGAGAACCATTTCTTACAATGCATTACCAACAAACCTAATTTCCCCTGTATTTATTCATAGTAATCATAAATTAAATATAATATTTATTCATGATATTTAAGTAAAGCTCAATGTAACCAAAAATATGTTATTTTTATGTTGACAAAAGTATAAAAGATTTTCACAGAAAACCAAGTCTAAGACATGAAACATTTGGTTTTCCATAACAACACAGTGTAGCAATGGAGTTTGGGCAAAATATTTATCTTAATTACGCACCCCCATTGCAAGAATCTTTCAAACAACCCTTTAACAGTGACGTTTTGTAAAATTGTCTTTAATTTATTTGTAATGTTACAAAATGATCAAATGGTCTTAGCTACTATTTTCAAAAGAATTATTTGGAAAAAAAAATGTAATCTTATTTTTTAGAGTGTGCCGCTATTTTAGTCTTATTGTTGCCAGGGGTTTGATGCTCTTAGCAACCTTGAGCGTGTAACTGTACGGGGTGTCAGAGAGTTAACACAGGGGTGGGTGTGCTTTGTTTTTTCCTGCAGAGCCCTACATCGTCGCGACCCCACAAGAGGTTCGTGACACCGGACGAAGGGCTGGTCAAGGAGTTGAGCGGCCTGAAGAAGCTGGCGGTTTAAGGGCGATCTCTCCATAAGGGAAGGACCAGGATGGACAGCGTGACCCCGCCCCCTGCCGTGAAAATAAAAAAACCACCCTCTCTCACCTCCGAACCTAGGACCCGCGGGCGGGGTTACTCAAGGTCGGCATGTCGTGGACACCACCACCCCCTTCGGAAGGGAGGACGAAACCATTCCTAAATTCCCGGGCAACGAGACCACAAAGGAATGATAAGAAAATTAATGCTAAGGAGGAAAATCCTGTATACCAACTAACAAAAAAAAATTTGTAACAACACACGTAGTATGTGAGTTTTTTTTTTGTACGTTACAATACGTAGTTGTCGGTGTTTAAACAATCACCTGGTCAATTCTCCCTATTACATATTACGAAAGGAAGAGAGAGAGAGAGAGAGAGAGAGAGAAACAACTATTTTCTTTTCGGGCGTGACCTAGCAGGTAATGAAGCTCACTCTGCTGTTTTTTATCATTATTTATTGCCTCCAAAAATTCCAAAGTGTACCTGGTTTTCTGGCCGATAATGTTCGGTCTGGGAAATCTGCTGATTTTGTACGCTCGCTGCTAGTACTAATATGAACACAAATTGACGGGAAATTTTTATTGTCAGTGTGATAAGCTCGGTGAACTTTGTCACGGAATCAATTCTCCACTGACTTATCACAAGTTTTGCTTCACAGATTTTATCTTGATGTAGTAGGCCTACTTTCTCTTCGGTATAGTAAAGTGGTTTCTGTAAGGACTGGAGAATAGCTTCAACAGTGAAGTCCACGAAGTGACTTACATCTACAATTTGAATATAGTTTAAATAATTTTTTTTGAGTCATCTACATAATATGGTAATCTAAAAAAAAAAAAAAAAAAAAGCTACGAAATAGATAACATTGTTTTCACTAAACTTCGGCCTAATTTAATATTGCTGCACGGAGAGCTGTTGTATTTCACCCAAGATACNAACCCCCACCCCCCTCACCTTTTACGCGAGCCCACCGCTTTATCGCCGTATACTTTACTGTTTTTATATTTTTTCTAAGCCTATGATCAATTGGGATAAGTGCAGTGTAAAATTTACTAGTAGATGACATCACGAAACCAGGTTAATTAATCTTAATTAAATGTCTGTGATACCCACACTACCATAAATTCAAGTAGTTGTAAAGTTATGTATTTGTCATAACTGTTAACGTGTTAATGTTTAGTTTAGTGTAAGTTGTAAACTTGTGGCTCACGCACGACTGTAGAAATGTATTCCATTATCCGCAGATTTTTGTTGCTGTCGAACTAACATGAAATATCAACTACAGTCGGTCGTGGCCTCTCGTTAGCATTATGGTGATTAATGTTTTCTTGTGTTGATAAAGTTCATTCTGAGTCATATATCAAAAGTTATTTCTATTGTAATATAAGTAACGAAAGTAGTTGTGTGACGTCCGTCAATCCCACTGTAAATACTACTGTACGTTTTGCAGCTAGAAAGCAGTCATGTTTCTGCATGTTGTATTCATGTCTGCTCACGCATTTTTATTGCAATGTTCCTGTGTGTGGAAGACTGAGTGAGTTACATAGCTACGAGTTTTTCATATGCCACTACTTCTGAAACCACAGTGTTTCAGCCTGCTTCCTTCCTCTTTAAGGTGATACGTTTCTACCACCTCAGCTTTATTCTTGTGTTTTTAAAAAGCATACTATATCATACCATGTTTCAGAATTTCTCTCAAGCCACGCAATCATTTTGCTTTGGCTTGGCGTTCATTTCTCACTTGCAAACCGGTCACAAGTTAGAAATCAAAAGTGATATGTTATTCAAAGTGTAAAATAAACCACAAAATAAAAAAAAAGTCTCATTCCAATACATTAGTAATTTATTAAATTTAAAAAGGAAAAAAAAAACGTGAAAACAACTGATGACTTTGACTGATTTTAATATTGTGTCTGCAGCTATAGTATGCTTATTGAAAAATATGTTTACACATTATACTAATCAATGTTGAAAAGAGTCTCTTCCAATGGCAGCTAACATATATATTGTGTATGATATTCATCGGCCTGTTTTCTGTCGGGCCTAGTCGTATGTAAATATCAATGATGTGTCTGAGGTCATGGACCTAGTCGTGTCAGTTACGGATCACGGCTATCTAGAGCTTAGTAGAAAATAGAGGTGTTGACGTTTATGCACGAGAGTTTCAACAAACTGTTAGATTTTTTAAAGGAAAGACCAGTGTTGATGTTGAATATATGGATAGTTTAAATAGTGTGTGTATATACTACTCACCTTCTCATGACTGATTCGTATTTACGTAGTGAGGGTAAGTCTTAAAGTTTTAAAAGTGTTACATTTATTTATTTTATGTACGTATTCTACTTAAAAAGTGATTTTTATTTATTTCCACATAGGTCGTGCATGTAAACGAATCACTTGTGTTGAAATATTCTGGCATTCAGTTTAATCATTATTGCACTTTTTGTTCGCTACGGGTTATTTACTGGCGTGAAACAACGACAATTACGATACGATTTTTGCCATTTTCCCAAAATTTCGATTGTACATGTTAAAAAATAAATAATGTATTTATTTTGTTAAATTTCTAAATCTCTAAATTAATTTTTTTTCTTCATTACTGAATATAAAGATAACGAAAAAAAAACATATTGTTATGTTTTGGTGCCGTAACAAAGACGAAAATTTGTAACTCACTGTGAAATGTTATTTGAAAAATAATGTATAGTCGTTTTATCATAGTTTCGCATTATACAGCAGAAATTCACAATTAGCTACATAAGTACCTTTCGACGATATAGATGTAACATGTGTCTATATATTTCTTACTAACGCTTGGCAACTGGTTTCTGAAACATTTGTGCCATTTTTCGTGCAGTTTGATGTATTTTAGCTGACATTTTCGTGTTCGTTAGTACAAGAATAATTTAAGCAAGTGAAATGCTAGTATCACTGTTGGAAACTGATGTTTTAATGGCAGCACGTAATTTATAATCATAATCTATTATGCCGTTGATCATATTAATTGGTACACGTTAGAGACCTGCAAAACTGCGTCACAGCATCATAGTCTCTGTACCGTACTATGGTTTGTGGAATCTGTGTCATTTACTAATAGAATGGTGAGTCTTTAAAAATAATAAAAACATATTATTTTGCCTTCTGTGAGCGCTGCGTTACTATTCTGTTACTCTGAAGCTGAATTTAATTCACTACCTCTGATCAACTTTAAAGCGCGTGTGATATTCACGCCTTTATTAGATTCAACTTTTTCTACCTTATAAATAATATCAAAACTATTTCTATGTTAAGCAAATTTAAAGTTTAAGTCACAAACCGTAGTGTTATAAACGAACGCGTACTTCAATACAAAGCTGCCACGAATAGAATGTTGTCATGAAATACAAAATCGTAAAGAGAATTTGGCAGGTATCTAATACTAAAAAATACATTTTTTACGCAATGTTAGTATAATTATTTTCGTTAGATTTCAGATACATAAACTAATGATTATTTTAGCCTTATTTTAGCCAGCATATCAGAGCCGTGAATAATGTACTGTTTTTCGATCTACTCATTGATAAATTGGCTACAAAAACAAACTGTTAAATCTTACTTTTGTTTATATGTTCGGTTTGCGTCGAGTCGGTTTGGTACTCACTCACTTATTGCGGTTCAGAATGTTTAGCTTCAGGTGGACATTTTGCTTCGTAATTTAAAAAAAAATTGAAATTTAAAAAACGAAAACGAGTGAGGTTACTGTTTTTTACTGCGCCCGTCCAAATTTAGTCCTGGTTTGCATCCAAACATTTGTTTTACGCACGCGTTATCGACTCCCGTTCAAAAGGAGTTTACTTTGGCATGTGAGGCGTACTAAAGAAGCGACTAGTTGTAAAACAGTAGAGTCTTTTCAGATTTCACGTGGACGTTAAAATATATGCACATAATAATAATCCCATTATGTCCGGCAGGCCTATTTTTACTTCCGGTAATGCAGTCAATTGAGCGATTATTGTGTTGGTGATTAGTCACTGGGTGAACAGTTATTTCAGACGTGCACCTTTACAAAGCCTGTGCAAGTCACGAATAATATTTCTTTCTACAAAACAGCTTATATAGATTGATTTTTTTGTATTTGCGTGTACTGATTTCGCAATTTCAAGAAGTTTTCGAGTATTTCCATAACAGTTTCAAAACATAAATTAAAATATTTATTTTGAAAATAATACATTTATTAGTAATGTTTCATTTTTGCTGAATTTTCATGTGACTCTTTAACGCCTAGTAAATCTGTTACACTCAACAACCGAAATGTTTAGAGTAACAATAATATTAGCGCCGTAGTGGCGAGCTTTCCCCAGGGGTGAGTTTTTTCCCAGTAAAATCAAGGTAAACTATGACCGTGCTTCCTAAGACATCGCGCTCTTGCGTCAAAGGGTAGTTATTGGTTCGGATCCCACTGTAATGACGGATAAAGTTGGCAGCGATTGCGAAAATGATTGACATATTTCTAAAGTTGCTTTACAAGTAAAATGATCAAAATAATGGCAACTGTGGACAGTTCATTTTATTTGTTTCGTGCATGTTAACGTAACATTTGGCCGAACTGTTACGTATTTGTGCTCCCGAAATTGTTACAGTATCATTCGCTAAACGCATAATACTAGTCATTAGGGAAACAATAATGGTAACTGATATATGTAATGGAATGGCAGGCCTGCATCATGCCATGGGAAAAACCATTAAGCAGGGTTTTCATATTTCTTCAACTAATCGCGGATCGGTATAGTTATACCGATCCGCGTTATACCGATAGTTATACCGATACACATGGAGAGGTACGCTTTAGGGTGGCAGTTATTAAAATGTGGTCCCTGGAACCCTGAGAGCATTTGAGCTTCTGGAGAGGTCCACAAGTGAAGCTTAACTAATTTTACGTCATTATGAAAAACATAATAAAAAATGCCGTAATTATTCTGTAATTGCGCGTTTTTTTTTTTTTTTTTTACGAAGTAGGTTGTTTGCAAACTGAATTTGAGATTGCAACAATTTGAGTACTGCAAAATAAATAGGGTGAACCAGAAGAGTTTTTACCTCGTATGAAATAAATGGATGGTTGGGAATTTGTCCGTTTTGGACATCGTATCAGAGGAGTCAGCGAAATAACATCGCTTATTAACCCCTGCTCTAGGGCTTTCAGAATGGACACCCGTAAATCCCAGAAACCCACCGAACAAAGGCAGCATCCACCATGTTTCCCACATGCGAGAATCATGGCGTGTCCCAAGCGGGAATCGAACCCGGTTAGTCATACGGAGTGGGGGAAGGGTTTCGAAGCACCAGAAACCCATCATATCTAGCGTCGGCGCATACTCCATTCACGATTACTTCCAACTTTGCTGAAGCCCTGCTAAAGTCCTACTCCCATGACATTTCTCTGTCTCATGCAACCGAAGCTTATAAAATTACACCAGACGGCCAACGCGCCGCATTTATGCGCACTCAGTGTAATAGTTTTTTTGCATAAGAACGATTCCTTACTAGGCATTAACCGCACACCAATATTCCCTTTGTCTTCATTCATATTAGATCTGAATAAAATATTGTAATTTATAAATAAAATATAAGAAAAATTTTAATTTAGCCAAAAAGTAGGTATACTTATGTCAACACAGGTATAAAATGCTTGTGATACAGCATTTAGGAAACAAAGAACATACAAAGGGTGTTTTTTCATATAGGTGTGATTAAAAAAGTATGAAAAAACTGCAAATATACCTATAACCGTTTGACGCAATGGCGCGTTTATGTTCGTGTGCGTCATACGGGAGTTGACGTCGGCTGACGAGTTTGAGTAAAAATACTAACGGCATCAATATTGCTAGGACGATTATAACGACTTTATCGATCTTTTTTTTTTTTTGCCTCGACGCGGTATGTCGTGTACAAGGGGTTTGCAGGAGAGGGAGAGGGGAAAGCTAATGCCCAACTATAAGGCGCCATTCACTTAAAACAACCGGGCGACGCGAGCATCGATTACCATCCTTGGATGACGTCATCCTGACGTCACGGCGACCCTCCTGTTCCCTGGAAATGCCGCTATTTTAGGAATATCAGGCCAGCGAGGTAGTTGATGGAGTGGAGGTGGGTTGTGAAGGGTNAAACTCCCTCGTCGAATCACGAAAGGCTTACGTCATAACCGCCTCGGTTGGTTTTTTGCTTATCGACGCCCGACTCCGTGGTAAGTGAGGACTTGAGTCCTCGTTGATCCAGGGATATCGCTCAGCTATCGCGACTGCAGTGGAAGTTTCTGTTTTCGTCTAATAACGCCTATTACCATCTCTTCTTCCTTTGCCCTATTTACCAGTGCGTACACTTAGCACGTGCATAGTCATTTAATAATTTTTTTAATCAAACATTGTGAAAAAATAGCTGGTCCATAACTGTGTATCTTCAAAGTAAAGAGTGGCAAATATATCATCAGTAAGCCCTAATATTGGAAATGGGTTACAACAATGGCTGAGTTCTTAAAACGTTGTAAAAGCTGCTGTCGTATCATCTCGCCTCCCTTTACACACAATAAAATAATGACGTGGCTCGGGAAAAGTGTAAAAGTCGAAAAAAGACGGCACAAATTCTGATCGCGAATATCGAACGATCACAGCCATAATGGATGCCGCAGCAATCATCTCAAAGTTATCAAGGGTGCCAAAATGATAATACTCTGAACATAAAAGCCACTGCAGAGGAATTAGTGTAACTGATACTATGTACGACAAGTCTCCAAACGCCAAATTCAGCTAAGGAAGCAGTTTGCCTGGGATTAGTTTGCGTTTATAGAGCCTAGAAGGACATAACCACTAAGGACGATACAGGCAAAGTTATAAAGGGATCCGGCACCTCTGTGCACAAAGCATGAATCTAGCGAGCTGTCTTTCCATCGGCAGTAGGACCTAAGGCTTTGTATGACTTTCAGCGGCGATAGAGATGATAGATTGATGCTCTACGTTCATCCACCATTTAGAAAAAAATTTCGACTCATTTTGTAAGATTATAATATGGTAAAAACCGTTGTATTTATTTCCACTGTATAAAAATAAGCCCTAAGAGGAAATCGAGAAACTTACAGTCTTGCGCGTAGTGCATCTTGAAGAATATTTGGAACTGCAGCTGAAACATGCGTGATTTTGTGCATTACATGTAACAGCTACCATTAAGGCCTAAACGACACTGGTAATCAATAATTATTTATGGCAGTGTTCCTTTTATCGCTTCGGCTATTATCGGCCTCAAACATGCCGCTTTACCGCACATCAATTCATTACAATAAATTAGTTATTTTTAGTGAGGATTGTATAAAATGTTGTGTATAATTGCACTTTCCTGTTTTTAAACTTTTTGACTTATAAATGAGAAAAGTATGCATAGCAACAGTCGAGAATCGCGAAAAATCTTCGGAGCTGACATACTGTTTTACTCGTACTGGGTGACGCATTTTTGACACTGTTTACAAACGATGCACAGACGTTCAGTTTTGGAGTACGGCAATTCTCATTGGACCAGTGTGATGGGACAAACAGATGACAGTCGGAACAAAGAAAATCATCAAACACGTAGGAACTAATTTGAAAATAAATTGTGAACTTTTCCCGTTATGTTTTGCCGACTGTCTTTAAGGATTCAATATTCTGTACGTGTTTTGAGCGTATTTATGTATCTTGCACATATTAATTCTGGCTTCTAGGCTTCATCTTCTATCTCCTTTACTAATTGTTTCCGTTTTAAATCTGCAGAGATTCTCAGAGACGAAAATATTCTCAATTTCATGTCGTTTCGGTGACCGTTTCTATGGCCACGACCAGGAATCGCTCGCGTGCGGGGCGGTCGTTAAAGAGAGTCGGGCCGAGCGATTATCAACCCAACGTTTGAAGGGGGGTTTTAGGAAAATGGGGTAGCAAGGGAGGGGTGAGATTGCCTGCCTGTTGGCAGCCCGCGACGCTATCTGCGGCTCAGGAAACGGGGATAACTCCAGGGAGTGGTGTTTCCAGTTCGCTTTGGCGTGATAGGAAGAGCGAAAAAAGCCCCCCCCCCCCCCCNATAAGGCTCTATTTTTCCCAACGCTTGCGTTTTACCTGGTCGCGCGCAGGCTATGAATAGAAACGTCAGCTGAGCGAGGCTCCGTAAGGAATTTTGGAAGCCGTGATTTTCCACGGACGTATCAAGGATATCTGTCACTTGTGTTACAAAATTAACCAATTTCAGTGTCCTCCAGTTTCAAATTACACTGTTATCAAAACGCCAAGCTATATGAATGTTTTTTTTTTCTAAGTTGATGCCAACATCGCTGACGGTAACTCCAGTCAGAATTTATTTTAATCCTCAAGATCTTTGTCTCCTACGTGGTGTAGCGAGCAGAACTACAACAGGGATAGTTGTATTTTTTTTTGTCTTGGTTGTCCCGTTTACCTCCGTACAACAAAAAGCAATGATAAATCATTCCACAATCATCTTGCCAAGTCGCTTTTAAGCGTCTCGTGAAGTTGCTTGGTGTTCCTAACAGCTCGCGCCATTAAATTACAACCATTTAACGCAGTTTAGAATATAAATTTTTTTAAGGTTTAATCTAAACGTGCTTATTTAATAGTGGGGAATCCATACCATTACACAAAATATTTCATTTATTTAAAGTTAATTTTAATGACTCTATTTTGGCCTAAGTGATGATAGTTTGTAAGTTTTTATGCGAAACAGAACACTGAATGGATCAGGCATTTTTTGCTATTTTCCTTGTAATGCAGAAATCATTTAGTTTTAACAGAAGTCATATCCAAGGCGATCAGGGAAAATACGTCATATTTTATCCAGAATCTCAAATATTTCGCTGAAATATCAGAAATATTTTAATTCTCAGTTCTGTTATACCAACTGGGATACGTAAATAGATGATTCGCAAAAGCAGCAAAATAAATAAGCCCTACTAGCGGCTTAGCTAAATTACTAATACTTCACCCATTTATTTTGTCTTGTAGTTCAATATTGTCAATTAGTAAGGAAGGTGCTCTTGAATTATTTAGTAATTGAATCGCTAAAGAAATGTAATTGGAAATCAGTGCATGGAATAATAATATATTTTATTACGTAAGAGATACATTACGCCATTTTCGGAGAGGGTAACGGAATTTTATTTAACTCTTTTGAGCGTTTTGTGGATATTATTTTTTCAATATAAGAATGAAAACTAGCTGTCGTGCAGTAATAAAAGTTGAGAGAATAGCACAAATACCTCTTATCGGAGTGTAAATAAATACCGACAATACGATTATTTTCATTATTTACTTCTATTTTTAAGGCCAAACCGTCTCTTCAAATATATACGTTAACGTTATTGCTGTATATAATGACTTGTAATATCAGAACAAAATATATGGATTGAACACACAAATGGGGCATTTTTATATCAACATAAAAAGGCCACTTGAGGATGAAAATTTCACTTTATTATACTTTTCAATTGCATGCTTGTATACCCAGTTTTATCGTTACCAACGTTTAAATTCCTGAAAAATGTACATAATATGTGGTAGTCATATAAAAGTAGTGATACTGTGTTAACGTCAATCAAAGAGTCTTTCGTAATAGATGTGTATGTTTCGTGAAGTTAAAAAAAATGGACTGGCATAACTGAATTCAAATACCTGTAACTATTTCTATGTATTACATTTCCAACAGAACGGTACGAGTTTACTGAAATTTTTTTACCATATATATATCACATAAGTTTATTATTTTAAGTTCACTTTTGTGGAGGATCAATAGTCTTTAAAGCAGTTGTCCTTTATGTCAACTTCTTTCGTACTACTGAGTCAAATTTCAAGACGAAATCAAAATTACATTTTCCTTATCGTTTTCAATTGCTTATGTTGTTAGTTGAATGAGTGTACGGACATGTGATACGTTGCACCTTAACGTCAATTCTATAGCAACTTCTAAATCCCTACAAGAGTTATTGTCCTAGTCCTAAATTCGTTTGTCTTCAGCGTACGATTTCAAAGTTAAATTTAACTTTTGTAGGGATTTTTAGGTCCTCAATTAATGTGTCAATTTCTAACTAAAATACTTGCCTTTTTTATTGTAATGTTACGTAAGGCCTGTATGTATTAGTGTAGATTTGATTTAGTGGAGCTTTAAAGACGTATACTTTGCACTCCCTATGATTCAATTCAATTGCCTCGCTAAGTTTTCCTGTCTCTTTCGAGATGACGATTATTTTATTTCGTGGTAATTGTTATTATTATGTGAATTATTTATGAATTTTATACTTTTTATAGTGTTGTGATGTATACTTTTCGTATTTAAATATAGTCTCTCTCTAGACCTCGCTGTTAAAAGCCGCCCAAATCTCTTCACTTCCTCTTCACTCACCCCTATTTAAATCATTAAAGGGTATCGAATTTATCGTTTATAAAGCTATAAACCGTCATTCCATTCTTCACTAAAAGCGGCTTTCGTGTAACTTACGACGTTGGAATATAACGCGGTGCTGTGTTTGAAGTGAAAATTGGACTCATACGCCGAGTCAATAAATACAGCTATAATTTACTTATTTCTACAGCTGTAAAATACACGAGTTAACCTCTACATTTGCGCAAAATTGGCCAAGTACACCGTAAATAAAAACCTAACCTTCTTGGAGCCGTTTTTTTTTCTCGTAGAATAACAGGAAATTATTAGTTTTAAACACTCGTTGACATCAACGGCAGCTTACAGTTTGAATACACTACAAATGATTACGCCTCGTGTTGTTTTTCTATGTTTTTAGTTTCTACATCAAAAATGGTATTCACTAGATAACTGCTTCGTCCAAGGAAAACAAAGAAGCTTTGTTCGAGCGGCTGGCGCGAGCAGCACGCGCGAGCAGCACGCGCGAGCAGCACGCGCGAGCAGCACGCGCGAGCAATGCTTGTTGTTCCAGGAACAACCTTGTACATATCCCCGCTTATATATTTTGTAAGATAATATTGTAAATAACTATATTTTCATATACTAAAATTAAGAAGAAAAAAACAGTTCTTGTTGGTTTCCATTTCTTACACATGATGTGTAACGTGATGTTTATGTGTTTATGGGTGAAATGTGAAAGAACAAGTATTTAATGTACCACAAGTATTAATAAAGTAATGAAACATTCATGCTGTTTTATTTTTTAAAACACCTCTAACAACGTAAAACATTGAAATAAGTTTGTCAAGAATGTGTTTTAAGTAGTATTGGCTACTTTGACTCGAAAATAAATACATAATTAAGCCAAGACATGAAAAATTCACTATTTCAATTACTAAACGGTTAAACTTCACAACCTTAAGTACACGCAAACAAAAGTCAATCACACATTGACTGTTTGCTACCAATGGGAAAAACTATGATCGAGACTGCATCTTGTTTCGGGTTTTTTATTGGTTCAGACTCTTCCAAAACGTGTAAAATACAATATCGGTCAAATTATAAAGGGATGGAAATATACAGGTGTTTGAAATCTCGCTCAGTGAGTTCTTTGCAGATATCTTAGTATAAAAATTGAGTATACTTGTCAAAATTAAGTACAAATTGTACTCGTGTTTTATCTCTCTAAAAATATCACAAAGCCTAGAACTCTATATTGTAAATAAACATACTTTAACGTAGTAATTTATCACTAGCGCTGCAGTAAAATTTCGGAATACAGCGTTTATGAATATAAAGTTTACAATTTTCGCGGTTCAGGTAAGAACATTTTTTTTTTAATATTAGGAAAACTAAAACTTGATTATGGATCTTTATCTGAAGGAATAAGCCCTATTTTAACACACATATGTTAGTTTTTGGCACTTTCAGGTCAGCACAGATGTACTTGGTTTTAAGACACTCAAGAAACGAGTCTATATAATCACCAGTGATGGAACACCAGTCATATACCTCGCTCTGTTCCTACTTATGAACGTCTCACTGTTGCATAAAATATCGCACATACTTACTGTAGCCTAAGTTGTCATTACTGACAGACGTTCAACCAATAAAGTGACGTGTCGAACATTTCCCTTTCAAACATGCTGTACATAGCGGCACCTGTTTTTAACGAAAATATTTCAGGTAAAAATGTGCTCCAAAAGACTTCAGTTCAGAAACACCTTCGTGATTGAATCATTTGAATTGTTACACGTCTTACCCGTCTGCCCACGAATCACGGACGGTCAGTATCGAAGAAACTTTATTCTTATTGGCTCCTCCATGTTACAGACTTTCATCACATAAAGGCAAGAGGTCAATAGCCAAAGGAAGGCTGTAAGTGTGCACATAGGATATTGAAGTCTTGTCTCCGCGTAAATCTTTTCGCGAAAAACAGGTCGCCCTAGCTATACAAACCATCGTGTTCTTTGATTACGCAAACCATTTTCTTCTCTCCAAATAAACACACGCCTAACAATACAACTACATTCGTATGAAGTTTGTCTTCAATAGGAAAAAAAAAAAAAATCATACCGTATTTACTTGAGCCAAAAATTATTTAAGAATACAGCCGCGAAAATGAGGCATGTGCCCGGAACTCCAGTTACACACTAATATAGTGGCCTCACTAGCCAGAAATATGGCGGGAAGTTATTGGCCAATCAGTGCCAGCAGACTAACATGACTTCCGTAGCACGCTGTAGCCAATCATACAGAAGGTTCGTTTCCAGAGACACGCTTCGCTAATCAGCGAACGGGTACGACAACATCAATGTAATAATTTACTTATATGTTCTTGCCTACTCTTTGGCTATACTTTGGCATGATCAATGACGCGTTCAGGCGGACAAGTGAACTCTACTGTTGTCATGAGAATAACACTCGGAATTATATTGCTGCCATGAGAATGACACTCGAAATTGTATTGTTGCAACGAGAATTACACTCGAAATTAGATTGTTGCCATGAGAATAACACCACAAGCCTGCGTGGTGCCACAGAATAGATAAGAGTACAAAATGAAATGATGCACAGCAGTACCTCTGTTGTACGCATACCCAATTTCTGTAAATGGACCGTTTGTCTCATTGGCTATTGTGTGCTGAGAAAGGTTCCCTATTGGTTGGACTACCACCTGGCCAGTAAGTCACCAGGCACCAATAGGCGCATGGCGTTTGTACAGTTTCGCTTGCCGGTGACGCCATTTTGCTGCCGTGTGTGGCTGGAGGTCGGCGTACAAGGGTCTGTTACATTACCTTGTTGATGTCCACTGATATACGGAGACTAACCTGCAATCGAGTTTTAAAGAATTCATCCTGATATCAAAACAGTTAAAACTGCTCCATATCAGCTTATTTAAATGTGTATCTGTGAAAAATACTCTACTTGAAACGGTAAAACTATAGTAATCATTTTATTTGATGGTATTAGTGATTAAACCGTGATTTCTACCGATTCCCAGTGAATTGCACAAGTCTAGCTGTAAAACTTCAGAGCATTCCACAGATTCGCCAGTACATAACAGCTCATTAACTGAGTATTCAGTAAAATAATTATACTGATTGAAATCACTGATTCTGATTTTAGACTGTTAAAGCTGTAATACATAGTACCACGTCACATGACATCACAAGCTCTGGCCAGGTGCTGCGCCCGGAGTCGTGATGGCACAAGAACTATGTGAGCGGGAACTAATTTGTGTAGGTGAAGAGGTCTTGACTTTCATGAAAGGGATGCATCATCTCATCATCATTTTAGGATACAATAGTAAGTTTATCAAATAAAACAGTATTTTAACAATTATAAGGTTATATTATTTTAGATTTAGAACGTTCGCAGAATAGTTTCATTTCAATATGAAGGGTTTCTTTTTTAGGGGCAGGGGGGAAGGCACAAGTCCCCTGAGAATTTCCCACCCTCCACTCTGCTCCCCGTTCACTTTCTCCTTTGGGTCAGCCACTGCTCAAGAGGGCCTTACTGTCCCATTTCCTGGTGGTTCATTGTTACACACACGACTGGCATTCGGGAAGGCACGAGATTAGATAGGCAGTCCGTATATCCCGATATCGGTTTTCTATTGTTTCCCAAAATCACTCGATAGGAATAGTAGTTAGAAATAACCGGTACTGGTGAACCTGGCGTCCTGGCGGGGCGAGAGGAGGAGCCGCGCCTAACACTAATAACGTAATCTTCCCCTTTTTTCCTCCTATTGTGGGCATTTTGGCAGCCAGTACCGGTATAAAGGTCGAATTTGCCAGAAAATTTCCCGAATTTCCCGCAATAAAATATGTCTTGCGCAATCCTGCTGACATTTTTCATGTTTGCACAATGCGGAAGCACAAAGCTGAAAATTGTGAAATGCCAGCCGGAATGTGCAATCAGGTACGCGAAGCTCTCGAAAGGGTCTCGTCTCTGATTGGATACGCGAGACTCTCGAAAGGGTCTTGGCCACGATTGGCTACGCGAGGCTGCATAGTTAGCTATAATTTCCCAACCGTTTAAAAGACAGTCACCATATTCATAACATATACATCACCTCCGACAACGAAAATGACTGCAGGGTCATTTATGACCTATGAGAACTTATAAGCATAGTTGGGCATAATTTCCGAACCGTTTAAAATACAGTAGCCAAATTAGTAACATATGCATCACCTCTGAAAAATGTAAAATGATCGCAGGGTCATTTATGGCCTAAGCGTACTTATAAGTACGGTTTGCCATTATTTCCGATATTTTTGAGATAGTCACCAAATTCGCAACATACACATCACTCCCATCAACGAAAATGACTGTAGAGTCATTTATGCCCTGTGCATACTTATAAGCATAGTTGGCCATAATTTCCGATCCGTTTAAGATATAGTTACCAAATTCATAACATACGCATCACCCCATCAACAAAAATGACCGAAGGGTCATTTATGGCATATGCGTACTTATAAGCATAGTTGGCTGTAATTTACGAATTTTTTAAGATAGAGTCACCAAATTCGTAACATAGACATCGCCCCCAACAACGAAAATGATCGCAGGGTCATTTACGGCATATACGTACTTATAAGCATAGTTGACTGTAATTTCCGAATCGTTTAAGATAGTCACCAAATTCGTAACATAGACATCGCCCCAGACAACGAAAATGATCGCATGGTCATTTATGGTATATGCCTACTTATAAGCATAGTTGACTGTAATTTCCGAATCGTTAAAGATGGACTCACCAAATTCACAACATGCACATCGCCCATGACAACGAAATTGATCGCATGGTAATTTATGCTCTATGTGTACTTATAAGCATAGTTGACTGTAATTTCCGAATCGTTTTAAATACTGTCACCAAATTGATAACATATGCAACACTCCCAACCACGAAAATGATCGCAGGGTCATTTATTCCCTATGCATACTTATAAGCATAGTTGACTGTAACTTCCGAATCTTTTAAGATACAGTAACCAAATTCGTAATATACTTAACACTCATGTCAACGAAGATGATCTCAGGGTCATTTATGTCTTATAAGAACTTGTAAGCATAGTTGGCTGTAATTTCCAAACTGCAGGTGTATAGGGTCTGATATAGCACATACATAAACATCGGCCTACATACACACACACTAATGCCCACCACTACCACACTTGTTGCATGGTAGTGCAAGTGTCTATTAACTCGATCCCCCTTAGTGACAGCAAGCCTCCCTTAACCGACCAATAACACCAAGACTGGATATATAAATGTGAAAACGTATACATAAATAAAAGTCAGCATGGATAACATACAACAAATTGGGAGCTACATTCCATAAAAGTTATATCAGTGGTGATATCACACTCAGAAGTTTAATAAAATATAGAATACACATCGATATGAGTAGTAACGAATGATCACAACGAGCAACTACAAAAAATGACTACAATATGTCAAGTACAATATGCATTATGCGACTTGTAAAGACGGGTTTCCTTTGCATGTTACAAAACAACATGCCTTAAAAACCATTAGTCGCACAAAAGAGACGTCAATGCTATGCTCTGATATAAAAATTAGTTATAAATTAAATATTTATAAACATATTAAAATATTTGTATATTTACGAGCATCGTGTGCTGTACATCATGTTAGTCGAAAAAAAATACTCTTGCGAAGCCGATAAACACAGGAGCGATAAGGCAACACTGCTACAGACTGATGTAAATAGATATATAAACCAAATGTAACAATTGCATATTACACAAGCATCGAGTGCTGTACGCAGTTTGTTAAACGATGTTATACGATACCAGACCGTCCTGGCCAGTACAACAGAATAGCAAACGACTTCCGTATGAAGCGACTGAAACGAACCCCTTTGCATTTTGTGAACCACTAACACTCGCAACACTAGCAGAGCAACACATCTGACCCGACCAAATTCGCAAGATCAACTAACATCACGAGAATCTGTAGGGCCTTCCCCAGCCAGCCGATGGCCAACGCGAACACCGTGCAGGTATCGACAAGCGGAGGGATAACACAGAACACTAGCCAAGAGAGAGTTGCATCAAGCTCCAGAGTAACAGACCAGCCAAGTCACACATGTACTTTCCTTTATGAGAAGAATTAAGTTATATAGTATAAACTAAACAATTTATCATGTTTTAAATACTATATTTATATATATGTACTTATTTTGAATACATATAATTTATATTATAGCAGAACCATAGACACATATGAAACAACACACATTTAAAACATTAGTACTGCAAGAGAGAGACGACACTGATATGCACTGAGACAAACATAATTTTAAAAAAATAATTATAAAAGTAAATAGTTATTCTCATTTACCGACAAAGGCATATGTGTCAGCATCGTGCACGGTATATTATGATATACGAATAAACTTCTGCTGTGAAATGTGGGAACGATAATATTTATACTGATAAAAACTTATATATAAAAAAATGAATGAAAAGGAAACTAGTTTTAAGCACTTACCAACCAAGCTAATCATATATTACACATGCATATTATTTTACGAGACTAATTCAGTTATACACTGCTGGTTAACAATTTATTTCATTTGAATACATAAAGTATGAATATTTAAAATATTGCTTCGAATAAGCTGGTGCTGGTAGAGGATATTGCTTCCACCTAGCCTATTAACTTTTAGGTCTGTAAAAGCAGTTCTTACCACCATGCATCACTCAGAACTTCATTCTCTCATCGTCGAGAAGATATTGTGAAAACTATAGGATGATGTTATAGTGGTCAGATAATTTTATTAACTATCACGAAAACAGAAAGATTAAATCACTTGCAGCACTGGGATACCGAGCTTGCATACCTGCCTAAAGAATTCCTTCTCACATATGTACAACAAAAAATAAAGTCCCTCTACAAAGTTGCCTGCCTATCTGCAGCAGGACGAAGATATTCTTAGCTGTCTCCCTTGCCTAGGATGTTTTCAAGGTAGTGTGCTGATGCAAACAGATATAAAAAATAATTATTAATGCAAATAGTTATAACCTTTTAACAACCTACGTATATTGCGCGGGTATCGTGTGCTATACCTCACGTTAGTTGAAAAAAACTTTCTCAAAGCCGAGAAGCAGAGGGGCGATAAGGTCAACACTACTACACACTGATGCAAACAGATAAAAAAATGTAAGGGAAAAATAGTTATAAACACTTCACAACCATCGAAATTATATATTACATAAGCGTCGGGACTGTATGTTATAGAATACCAGACCTTCCTGGACAGTACAACAGAATAGCAAACGTCTTCCTTACAAACCGACTGAAACGAAACCATCGCATTCAGTGTACAACACTAGCGGCGGAACATGTCCGACCCGACCATAGTGGGAATATGTGAGGCAGCTCAGATGGTTGGCCAGTGATGCGAGCACTGTGCAGATCTCGGCAAGTCAAATGGATGACTCAGAACACTAGCTGAGAGAAAGTTGTATCAGGCTCCAGGGTCACACACTTACACTGGTGTTTATGAGAGGAATTCAATTATACATTACAAGGAATCAATTTATCCAGTTTTAAATACTAAATACATACATGTACATCTTTGAATACATAGCATTTATAGTGTTAGAACTGTAAGCACATGCGAAACAACATGCATTCAAACCATTAGTCACGCAAGAGAGACGACACTGCTACATGCTGTTTATAGGAAATAACTCGTGTATCCTGATGGCACTGGAGACAGTGCATCATCCTGGAAAACAAGGTATCGCACATTCAAACCCCATAAATAGTCCGGTCATTTCACAAATAAGCATAAAACATGATATGCAATTTTGAAAATCTGCTGTATTATTTATATGTATACATATTTAAGTATCGAGCTCATCATGCAAAAATCGCAATGAACTATATCTCCAACAAAATATTTTCGTACATGACCATGACATGACCATGACATACATGACTCAATGTATGTTCATCTCAAATACTTGCAGTCTGTCGGACATTTATAAGTAAGTAACAAGCAGGTAACGCTGTGAGAACCCTAAATGGACAAAACGAACCATCATGCCATGATAATTGTATAAAAGCAGATTGTTACCTCTACATACATCTATCACGATCACATACTACGTTGATACAATATAAAGATGGAATCATTGGTTGAAGACTTACCATCTGTGACTGCATCGTCAACCGCAAGGGACTCTAAAGATTTGCTCTTTACATCGCACCAACAGGAAAGTAGTTATTGCATGTTTGCCCGCAGTGATAGTCTGAATAGCATAGCACGAAGTGTAGAGATAATTTTTGTTGTTCATCGGGAAGTGAGTTGTAAGTATTGTAGCAAGACGTTCACTCGCAACCTGTCAGTCATTTACAAACAAATAGCAGTAGGTACATTACTTAGACAATAAAACATTTTTTTAAAATGTTATTTTCATTTTTTACATTTATTCATATTTATAATGAAATCTTACACATACATAATATATCATTCAATAAAGCCTCTAGCTTCAAGTTTATCAACAATCGCCAGAACACTAGGGTTTTGTCTGTGCTATTCGTCCCACGTCCCCACCAGAATGCCAGTCTCAATGTTTCCACTTCACTCCCTTGCATTCCATGTGGAGGAGATTGTTTCCGTGCAACCCCTCCCAGGACCCTGCCAAAACACCAGGGTTTTCTCCATGCTGTCCCTCCCAGGTTCCCACCAGGACATCATGCTGTATCCTGGGGAGTTTCCTCAGAGTTATCCATGTATCCTTTCTACCTCTCTCGTCCGCTCTAAACGTCCCCAATTCATATCGTGTGTGGGGGATGTTTCCTCCATTCTATCTTACCCTACCCCCAGCCAGGACACCAGGTTCAGAGTCTGCCCAGTCTCCTTCCTACGTCTCATCCGTCCCCCTCGCTACCCACGTCCTACCATTCCCCGTCCCTTGACGACAACTTAAAGCGAAGTGGACTATACACTGCCCGTGGGCCGGAATGTAGTAAGCACTCGCGCCCACGTGGGAACATGTTGTTTTGTGTAAACTAGTTCTAGATTAATTTAATTAAGACTGTAAGTGGTATTTATAAAAAAATAAAGTACGGAAAATATCGTCAGTCCACCAAGTACATCGGCCCCAGTCCTGCGCATTCATATATAAGAGCAATAATAAACGATCATAGTCACAAATTTAGTGTGAAAGATACCAACCTATGGCGAAACTAGCTATACACAGTACGCACGCACGCCCAAGCCGATGTAGGGTGGAATGTTGTATACACATTATCTCGCTGCACGCGGGTTGTCACAGCCCACCACCAGGCACCACACATCCATATGAGGGAGGGCAGTAGGGTGTGAGGACATTTCCAGAGCTATTAATGTTTTTCAAAACAGGAACACGCATCGCCCAGGCGAGTTCCTAGACGAGCACTCAGTAACAACAAGTTCAGTAATCACCGCACCAAATTCATAAAATAGGCAACACCTTGGACAACGAAAAGGACCACACAGTCAAGCAGGCCTTAAGTGCACTTATAAGAATATATGACTATAATTTCCGAACCTTTTCAGATATAGCCACCCCCTATGGCTTAAAGGATCACAGGGTCAAGTATGGCCTAAGCGATCATATAAGCATAGTTGGCTGTAATTTCCGAATCATTTAAGATACAACTACCAAATTCATTATATAGGCATCACCCCCAAAAACGAAAAGGGCCGCAGGGGCAAGTATGCCCTATGCTTCTTACAGCATAGTTGGCTGTAATTTCCGAACCACTTAAGATATAGTCAAAAAATTTATAACATAGGCATCATGCCAGACATCTTAAACGGCCGCAGGGTCAAGTATGCCCTAGACCTACTTATAAGAATAGTTGGCTGTAATTTCTGAACTGCTTAAGATACAGCCAAAAATATATAATATAGGTAGGACCCCCGACAACGGAAAGGGCCACATTGTCAAGAATACCCTTATCCTACTCATAAGCATAGTTGGCTTAATTTCCGAACTTTTTAAGATAGAGCCAAGAATATATATAATATGGCCATCACGTCTGACATCGTGGAAAGGGTCGCATTGACAAGAATGCCCTAATCCTACTTACAAGCATAGTTGGCTGTAATTTCCTCACCATTTAAGATACAGATACCGAATTCATAACATAGACATCACCCCCGACAACGAAGAGGGCCGCAGGGCCAACTATTCCCTAAGTTCAGTTACAAGCGCAGTTGGCTGTAATTACCAAACCATTTAAAATATAGCGAACAACTTTATAACATAGGCATCGCTCTTGATGTTGAATAAAATGGTAGAGACAATTAGACCTCTAGCTTTTGTATAGGCATAGTGGGCTGTAATTTCCGAACATATTATGATACAGAAACCAAAATTCATAACATAGGTAACTTCCCCGATGATAAAATGGGTCCATGGGTCAAGTAGGCCCTAAACCCACTTATAAACATAGTTGGTTGTAATTTTCGAACCAATTAAGATATAGTCACCAAAATTATAAAATAATCATAGGCCCCGACTATGAACCGGGTCGCAGGGTTAAGCACATCCTAAGCTCACTTTTAAGCATAGTTACCCACCATTTACCAGCCACCGAAGCTATAGGCATCAAATTCATAACCTAGACATCGCCGCTGACAATGAACAAGATGTCAGTGTCAAGTAGGCCTTAAGCCCTCGTATGAGCATAGATGCCTACCATTCCCCATGCACCAGGTCTGTAGTCACCAAATTCATAGCATAGACATCACTTCCGACAAGGAAAAGGACCTTTGTGTCAAGTACACCTTAGGCCGTCGTATAAGCATTGGCTACCATTTCCCACCCACAGAAGCTTTAGTCACCAAATTCATATCATAGGGACAAGCAAGTACAACTTAAGCCCTCTTATAAGCATAGTTACCAGTCGTTTCCCAAATATCTGATGCTACGACCGCCAAATTCATATCACCCTTAACAATCAGTCATTGAAAAAAGCAGTATAATAATATACTGTTAACAATGTATATGTAGTTACAGGTTACATAAAACATGTACGCAAAAATACCAATATACACCATCAGTCCAGCACAAGGGTCTGGGAAACCGAGTGTTTAATATATGAAACCATCATGTACACGAATAATTAATCGTGTAACAAACAATAAAAGACTGGCATATTGGCAAGTATATCACTAGCACTATGTCATAACGAATCACAATATATGAATAATACCCGATGGAGACACAGTCCATAATAGTAATTTAATTGTTGCTCTCATGCCAAGAAGTTTTGTAAACGCTATAATGAACGCTGACATGAGAAAGAACAAATTATCACAAGAGCCATCCACAAAAATGACTACAATACATTAAGTGCGATAAACTTGATGCAACTTATAAAGACTATGTTCTTTTGCTTGCCACAAAACAACATACAATTTAAACCATAATAATTTTTGCAAGAGAGACATCACTGATACGCGATGGTGCAAACAGATATAAAAAAAACAGTTAAAACAGCAAATAGTTATAAACATAGAACAACCTGTGTATATTGCACAAGCATCGAGCACTATACATAATGTTAGTCGAAAAAAAAAAATTGTTTCGTGGCCGAGAAGCACAGGTGCGATAAGGTCACTGCTATGCATTGATGCAAACTGATATAAAAATAAAATGTGAAGGAAAATATTTATTAGCACTTAGCAACCATTGCAATCACACATTACACAAGCATAGCGTCCTCTACACAGATTTACATGATGCTAGGCAAGACCAGACCACCCTGGTCAGTATAACAGAAAAGCAAACGTCTTCCTTACGGACGGAGTGAAACAGAACCATAAAATGCAGAGTACAGTAGTTACGCACGCATCAGGCTCCAGAGTGGCAGTCTAGCCAAATCACACATACACTTCCCTTTACAAGAGGAATTCAGTTATAGACTAGAAGGTAACTATTTATCCCATTTTAAGACATCAGGCTGCAAATATGAGCATGTATCTTTAAATAACGCTTATAATAAACTGGTGTTTGTAGAGGATATCGCTTTTGTCCACCCTACTCACTTTAAGGTCTATAAAAGCACTTCATACCACCACCACACATCGTTCAGGGGTTCTTCCTCTCGTCGAGAGTACATAGTGAAATAGATGGAAAGCTTTTCGAAGGGCAAGAAAATTTTATGAATTATAGTGGCATATGGAAATATTAAATCACTTGCAGCTTTCGACAAAGAAACCGAGCTTGCATTCCTGCCTAAATAATTCATTCTCACATTTGCACAACACGAAATAAAATCCGTCTACACCCACAAACCTGTCTATCTGCAACAGAACGAAGAGATTCTTGGCTGTCTCCCATGCGTACAATGTTTTTAAGGTAGCGCTACTGTTATAGACATACCACATCGCAGAAACCATTGTAAAACACATCGGGTGCAACAAGGAGTAAAGAAAATCAGGCACCTCTAACACTGAAAGAGGAACGAATGTAAAGAAGTTGAGAGGTCGAATTGACAACTTCGCAGGCTAGACAGCGATAGACCTGATTAGGTAACATATTTAAGACCAGCAACCACGCTGACATTTCAACCACATAGCCAGCAGTAATCTACTGATGCAACCCAAGATGGCCAACGCAAATTAGCATGCAGTGTGAACAGTATACACGCGATCATCATTAAAAATTTTAAGTAATTTTGTTGGAGAGAAAGATGGTGGACAGTAGACCGTCACAACTACATTCATCTACAACGATCATGTACTATGCTACAATATGAAGACGGAATCAATTCTTGAAGAATTACCATCTGTATTTCTATCGGTATCGACAACAGCAAGGGTCCATTTAGAGTCGCTGCAAGGATTACAGTATCAATGTTACTACTGCGATCGTCTACTCTGCTACAATATGAAGATGGAATCAATGGTTGACGAATTACCATCTGTATCACCGACAACAGCAAGGGTCCATTTAGAGTCGCTGCAAGCATTACAGTATCAATGTTGCTATTGTGAAAATACTTGTAATAAAAGATTTAATGTGAACTGACATGAAAGTGGCCATTGCATGTTCATCCCAGCATTCTAAGCGTTCCACTGTGATAACTGTGATGCTCTGTTTACCTGCAATTGATAACCTGTATAGGCATAAGAAGAAATGAAAAGGCAATGTTTGTAGTTCATCGGGAAGTAAGTGCAAGTATTGCTGGAAGACATTCGCTAACCACACCAGTGTCAAATGTCATGAAGATAGTAATTGTCAATTTCTCATCGTCTACAAGACATTCCCGTGTGATAAAAGTTGTGCGGAATATGCGAGTAAGTGTGTCTTGCATGCTCACAGCAGGAAATTTTCTGAAAAAAAAACAGTCCCAAATATGTTTTCATCGAATGTTCAGCATATACGAAAAATTATTATGTATTATTATTATGTCAAGTCTTGAAAATAAATGTAAAAAGTATAAATTATTTATATCTTATTAATTTATCTTAGCCCTCGATAATAGTTTGTTCACTTCCATCGCTAGGGGAAAAAATGACCAGATTTTGTCTAGGTCTGAAAGAAAATTATTATTTTTTGTATAATGTCAATTCTCGAACTCAAATCCCTATCGGTGGTTGCTTTACCAATACACATAGATGATCTCACCATCTTCGTTTCTCCAGTCGTGGTTCCTTGGTAGTACTTCAGAGAGACAGGAAAAGGTGAAGGTGAGACTTCTGTAGGTCTCTGTACGACTATCAGAATTTCTAAGCACACCTGTGGGTCTGCAACAAAAACTTTTGTAGCTTTGTATACCTTAAAAATCGTTCGGGTGTCAGAGTTTAACACCGCATCTTCTTCTACAGAATTCTTCTCACGTTGATAAAAATTTGAGACACCAGAAATTCTGAAAAAGTAATCTGTTATAGGATTTTTATCCAAAGGATATATTCCTGTATCTCTATACCAATATGTGGCAGTTACCAATTATAGCTTTGTGATTTTTATTTACACTGTTATGGAACAGAATTTTAAAAAAAATTTCACTTGAGCTTTTGGAAACTACTTTGTTGTGTAAAGAAGGGTATATCTTTCAAAACATATTTACTTAAAAATCTTACAGACGTAGAAACCAATGTCGCTCCTTGTGTACCTTAATGTTATTTTACGGGTAAAAATATTACTATGCACTTGTCATATTTTCAGATTTGTCTCAATATCATAAATTAACATGTCGTGAACACCTGGAAATAATCATAAGTAATCGACTTGTCCACATTGAAACACAACACTAAAATAATTACGAATAACAGTAACTTAATTATTTTTAGATATATATTATAAATTGTTATAGGAGAGCCGTAATTTTAAAAGTTATATATAATTATGCAGCTATTATGAGTACATCCTATTTGTGCATATTACAGAATAGCTAAGCATATATATTTCGCGGTGTTTCTCTCACAGTATACTGGGGTATCTGTCTTTTTTGTGTGAGTGAGTTGATCAACATGAATTTAAAATACGAGTCTAGAACATTATGGCTACGGCAGAGTTTGCATTCATTGTAATGAACGTAGCTTCGCCACACGTTTACAAAACGCAAGATTTCAATTTCCTTTGTACGAATCAATACGACCAACCTACACACACTATTACAACACAATGCCAGTTAAATTTTTCTTACGCTATTGGGGGGGGGGGGGNACGTGATATCGCCTGGCTGTTTTAGTTCCGACTGGGAGGAACTTACGTTGCTACTCATACCGTGGGTCTGGTGAGTACTATGCGAACTAGACAGTAATGGACTATACAGCAGGCTGCCACTAAAGTTGACAGCTTTTTCCGGAGTGCAGTTCCACGTATTAACGAAGCATTAAAACTGTCAAGTTTGAAGTTATGGACACTGATTTAGATTAATTTATGTTACCTTATGTTTGAAAAAGAAAGAGCTATCATATAAATCGTGTCTACATGATTAATCTCCTAACATTTTCAAAGTTAGTCTACACTTGGTTGGCGCATTTGGAAATAAAGGGAAGAAACAAGAAACTAAGCCGTTTTTGCATAGACTTGACGTGTAAGTATTTTTGCGCGTGCGTTCGTGCTTGTTTGTGTTTCTATATTGTTTTACTGCCAACATTTCACTTGCGTCATTGGCGTTCTCTTTTTGTTGTCCTTTGCCTCGTTTGTATATTGTGGTTTCGGTGCTTGTTCTATCTCTCCACCATTTTCCATGTAAAACGATGGCCGGAGCCCAGTTGATTTCAAACAAAAACTCGAAACACGTGGTTTGCATAACAGCGGTGTATCAAGGAAGTTATTATTACTATTATTTTTTATCGATACTCATACGTCTGCACGCTAACAGCGTTGCTGTTCGTTTGAAAAGCATTTTCCTGATGCCTCATTGCACCGCTGAAGTTCAATTCACGATCTGAGGTCACATTTGGTTATTTCATAGGCAGAGAGTACATAAGAATACAGATATTAAACAGCCGCTTTCTCCACGAAACTCAACTGCACACGCCAGCATAATAATATCATCATTAGCCAGCAGCGTGTCAGAACGTGGTTGGCCAATCAGCACCTGGTAACTTACTTGCCAGCTGTCATCCCAGGAAATAGGGAATCTTTCACAAAACGAAGTAGCCAATCAAGACACAAGACCCATTTCAGAGCTTCACGTAGCTAGTCAGCGATTGGGCAGGCTCATATAAAAGGAACCGCAACGCCATTTCACTTGTGTGAACTTATCTATTCAATGGTATAGGTCTGAAGCCCAAAATTGTCGAGCAATTTTGTGGCAAGAGATATTTATTTGATTTGTAACGGAGTCCGTAATATTTATTTTGTTTTACAGCAGCATTTTTAATTGGCCGCATATTATTTATGTATTTCTGGTTTTACATTGTGTGCGTGTACTTACAAGGCCATACGAGACTGCATTTTTGATCATTGGGGCAGTTTATAAGTGGCAGTACAAGTAGTTTTGAATTGTAACCCTCGTGATTTGTCAGTTTTTAAAAAACGTTCTTAAGTTATTAAATTTTCAAGAAGGAAGATGGACATCTTGTTTCGCAAAGTCAGGCAGCCAGCCTGGGTGGGCTGTGCAACAGGAATTAAATTTAGATTTTTCTAAGGGAAATCCGAGTTCGCACACCTGATATTGCAGGCAGTCCAATAGAAACGAAAACGCGAGGTTTTGTAAATAATAAGTAGTCCTGTATAGCCTCCATCCGCGTAGCTCCTAGAGAGGTTAGCTATAACTCGTGATACGTCCGTTATGGTGCCGTTGAACTGTATGTTCGCACTGTAAGCCGTGCGCTTGCATATAAGGAAGGCGTCACCTAGGGTTGCTGTGCATCCGGAGAGATACCCTGCTCACGTACTTAGTCATCGGGAACTTTTAGATATTTAAATTCTACGTTCTGGTCACTGATTTCACCTAAGAAATTGCAAATAAAATGTTTCACATCAATACCGTTAATTCTTAAACATTTTCTCACGCTGCCACGTTCGTTTTCTTACATGCACGACTTTTTCTGACATTTACTACGGCAAACCTGAACTAAATCATTCCTCTGCCGCTAACTATTGCAATAGCTTTATATTTATATACAATAAATATTTTTGAAAGAATATTACTGATTTTGGCATGATTTTAAAAAATTTTAAGTTCTCATATTTTAAACCATTACTAGTGTACTACTATTTAAAAGGCCACAACCCAAAGCAGAATAATATTTCAATTATATTGTTAACATTTTCGAAGCCACAGACAATCGACTGATATGCAATGCCATCTTGATGAAGTATTTTGGTTTTCTAGTAAATTTCAAGTAATTTTTAATGCAGTCACCCATTGTTGTCATTCTGTAGTCGAAGCAAGTATTCTCCTAGTGTTCCCATTTGTGTGTTTGGGGCCTTACATTGTTGCTCTGCTGTATGTGTTGTTTGCTGTGTGTCACGTTACGTTACACCATCAAAAAACCTATCCAGAATTCAGCACGGGCAGCGATAGTATCACGATTTACCTATCCTTGAAGACCAAACTTGCATGCATTTTCTTCCATAGCGTTGTTGTTTTTATATTGATCTTACATTAACTTTTCACATAAGTAATAATTTCCGTAAATAAAATAATGCTTTCACCCACAGAAATGGACACTAATCATTGTATACTCCTGTTACAGGTGGAAAGTCACTTTGATTTCAATGTCAACTCGCAAATGCCAGTGGCTAACGGCCAACCATTAGAGAAACTTGTCAGTATGGTAAGCATGTCCTATGTGGTGAGAGAGTGAGTGAGTGAAGAGATTTGAGCGCCTCTTTACAGCGAGGTCTTGAGAGCCGATTGTTATGTGGTGTAGACAAATAGGATGGTATTAAGTGAGTGTACAGAGACCAACAGAACCGGTTTTCCTGTAGTAGCGTATGCAGACAACTCACTTTTTGTTTGTATTTTTCACTACCAGGAAAAAATCACTAACCTCAAAGTGTTTATTGTCCGTTGAGGTGGTCCCAAGACAACATCTGAGGTTACAACACTTTGTACCAAACGTTATAAATTATTAAAGGAGGTAAAACTTGCTATACACTGGGGCAGCAGCCAATGAATAGAAAACTGAGTCTTGAAAATAATAGACTCCCGAACGGGATGAAGAAGGTTTGTTAAATAAAGTTGTGAGGTAGTGACGTCTCCGAAACATCAATAGTGCCACCTTGTTACTCTGTAAATGTTTATTGGCTTAAGTTTCCATTAAAAATATTAATAATAGACCAGTTATACAATTAATTTTATGTTTAACGAGTCTAGCTGGGGCGGCGGTTGGCGCAGTGGCTAGAGCGCTCGCCTCCCACCAGAGCGAGCCGAGCTCGATTCTCGGTGGAGTAACTTTCGATCTTTCTCACATGGTAATCGCCCCGCTGGTCAGTGGGTATCCTCGGGGATTTCCCGTTCCGCCTTCTGCTGCATTCCAGCGCTGCTTCATACTCACCCCACTTCACCCTAATCGGTTCTCAAGACCGCGATCTTAAGATCTGCCCAAACCTCTCCACTCCACTATCTCAGTGCATTACACTGATGTGCGGGTTCAGTGAGAATAATTCTTGTTGTTGGAATTACCGTTTCATATTTAGCGTGCACGTACGTCATTGCTGTCCGTTAGAGAAATAGTTTAATATGGCAAAAAATTATGATGTTTGCTGTTTCGGACATATAAGCTTTTCTCATGTTTATAATGTTTTATTGTATTTTGCAGTAGCATGCGCCCGAAATAACCATACATTCGTTCAAACCAGGTGATTTTTTTTTTCGTTGTAAATTCTCTACCGGCGTATTTACAGCCCGCTGGGAAAGCTGCTATGCCGAATAAAAATGATGACATAAAAGGGACAAAGCTAAAAAAAAATTGGCTCCAGAGTCTAGGTTTATTTTTTGACCTTGTTTTCATGATCATACACAGTAGAGTGGTTTGATATGTTCGAACGCAGCGTCTTGACAGGGAGCTGGGAGCCAGAAGCTTGGTAAGGAAATGACAAACCTCGTGCGTTTGCATCCCGTTTCGACGGCGGCCATCTTGGCAGCCAGTGCCAAAATATGCCAAAAAGTGCCACAAATCCTCAAATTTCCATAATTTTGGATAATTTTTATTTTCAAAAAAATTAATTTTCAAAAAAAGAATTTTTCAAAATTAGGTTTTTAAAAGATTTATTTAATATTTCAAAAGTGTAATTTAATATTTCAAAAGTTTAAAAAATTTCTTAAAATTTCAAAAGTTTCAAAAAATTATCTTTTCTCGCTCATTCCCTGACGGCCATGTTTCTTCATGACTCCCTAAGCCAACACCTAGGAGTCGGCCATGTTGGTTGTGTCTCCCAAAGACACCGCCCAGTCGTTATGTCATACTCTGGCATTCAAGGGGGGTGGTGTCGCGGTGCCGCAATGGAAAGAGCGCCACTCCATGCTCTTGCATTCACACACCGAAGGCGGCTCCTAACAGAGACGCCTCCCGGGACATAGCCTCGGGCTAAAGGACTTCACGCTCTCGCATTCCAAAGCAAGGGTGCCGCTGTGATGCAATGGGTAGAGCGCGACTTCATGCTCTCGCATTCACAGGGGGAGGGCAGGCGTGTCCCAAGAGAGACGCCTTAGATGGCAAGTTAAATGTCACACTCTAGCATTCCATTTAAATGGAGGCCACAGTAGCGTAGTGGAAAGAGAGCATGTTAACACATCATGATCCCGCATTCACAGGGAAGGGCAGACATGTCCCAAGAGAGATGCCTGCCATGGATGTTGCGAGTAGATTATATTTCGAATTGGGGGGCCACAGTGATATAGTGACTAAAGCATACGTAAAAAAACTTCACGCTATTGCGTTTCATTGCGACGAGGGGGAGGGTGCCGCAGTGATTGAATGGATAGGTGACAAGTTAAATGTCATGCCCTAGCATTCCATTTCTCGGGGAAGAGGGCTGCGGTAGTGTAGTGGATAGAGTGCAGAATTTCGCACTCCCGCATTCACAGGGGAGGGGGCAGACATATCCCAAACGAGAGAGAGATGCCTGCCATGACATATATACCCTCGGGGAGGCTCATTACAGGCAATGCACCCACCACGAGTGGGGGCTGCAGTGATGCAGTGGATGGAGCGCAGTGGCTCCCAAGAGAGACGCCAGTCGTGACAAATGCGCTAGAGCCTTGCACGTGTTTGAATGATAACCCCCTTGCCCATCCCCGCCTCGTCGAGATAGAGAAAAAAATATATATAAGTCTTACCATCACACACACTCTCCCCTCTCCCTACCTGGAGCAGCAGCAGCATCATACTTACATACATATGCGCTTGCATCCACGTCCAAGAGCGAAGTAGCAGACCACATCACACACATACACACACACAGTACATAACAGAAATCACCCAGGGTTAAACAAAACTCACATAAATATTACCGATTAACCGATTCGCATATCAGTTAGATGGAGATCGTGCCGCAGACAACCACGCTTCCTGTCCGCATCAGTGATGTCGACGAAGATGAAACTAACGTTTTTGAATTACGGCTGGAAAGTAATTACTGGACACCGTACGAGGGATCATAGCGGGATGGAGCAACTGCGGGAAAACTTGAGTTCTTGTTAGTCTCCTAGAAGAACCCAATGGTCTGCGTTTCGAAAATGTGTACCTATACTCGAAATCTCCTCATCAGTCAAAGTACTTACGGCCTTCGCAAATACTACAAGCCGTTGCCGGCCTCCGTCATTTTCCATTTAGTGACAACGGCGCGGTCGTGCAGCCAATCGAGGTTTTACCGAACTCTGTGTATATTTTCGATGAAGTGGCATGTGAGATAAAGGAGGCCAAGCAGCAGTAATTTAGTATGGGACGCCATGTAGCAGTGGATTCTATTTACCTATGCCATATGTATTCACGAATGCCTGAACAGCTTTTACATGACAATGTGAATTTCCCATTCCTATTTCTCATGGACGACCTGAATTTACACCACGTGTAATCGGATCTTGTTAACACCAACATGACATTCGACAAATTTAAAGACCTGTGTGCATGTTGCTGGCGCGAACTTCATGGGTTTCTAGTTATAACAAAAAAGTTTCCACTTAAAAAGGGGTTGTACCATATGGGTTTCGATCAGTTCATTATAGTGCATCAGTGAAGTATGGGCTACTCAGTATCCAAGTTCGGCCATAGCAGTCTGAAGCGGACGCCGGAAAGCTGGATTATATCTAATAAAGATGGGAAATGTAGTTTCGGAGGAAAACGAACAAAGAATTTAGGCAGTGCGAAACATGATGGCGTTGCTGCAAACGTATCCTTCGTCCGCAGCGTTATCTCGAAGGCGTTGCGGCCAAAGGCGACACTTCAAACCAGTATTGAGACGCATTTGCTTACATTATTGGCATGTATGGCGCGAATCACCGCCTTAGAGACAGCTCTGAGCAGTGTGGGAGAGTGAATAGCCAGCAGTGTTCATACGACAGGTCAAGCAAATTATGCCCATTGGCCGATGACATTAAACAACTGTCTGCAGTGGGTGGGAAGCTCGCCACGTTGGAAGGCCGCCTCATCGATACCAATATACTTACCACTATAATGACATAACTACCAATTCATATAAGGATGAGACCCACCCGAAATTCGACATTATTGCCTAGTTGTTTCTCGACGTAGGCCTAGCCAGTGGTTCGGGACTGACTTCGAAGCTTGATGGGGGCAGCCAGCTCGAGTAAGTTTACTGGGATGATATAAATGAGGTCATATCACGACTTTGACTACTCGTGGCATCTCAACAGGCAGGTAATCATTCACACGCGAATGAGATAGTAAATATCGTGGAGGAACTGCGCGAAGGTGGATACATCTACTGAACATGTCTCGTGCTGCTATCACTGCCGAGATTCACCAGCCAGTAAGAAGAAATTTCCGCAGAAAAAGGGTTCTCGTGTTTGGACTAGACTATTTGTATAGAGCCGACCTGGTGGAAATGATCCTGTATGCGGCAGTGAATAATGGGTATAGATACATGCTAACCGTAATTAATTGTTTCAGCAAATACGCGTGGGCTGTCCCAGTTCGGCGAAAAAGCAAGGCGGACGTTGCCGACGCTATGAAAACGGTCTTAAATGATAAGGGACCGCCTAAGAATATGCAGACTAATTTAGGTAGGGAATTTTACAATGAAACTTTCCGTTCCCTCATGGATGGGAACAAAATTAACCACTACAGCACACACTGTGAAAAAAAAGTCTTCTATTATAGAGAGATTTAATCAAACATTAAAAGCAGATATGTGGCGTGAATTCTCGGCGCAAGGAAAGAATGTGTTGCTGAATATGTTCCCTCGCCTGATTACCAAATACAATGCTAGAAAACACAGGACCATTCCTATGCGACCGGTAGACGTTAGAGACGATTCTTTGCTGGAGACTGTGTTTAAAAACTGTAAGATAGTGGATAGGCGGAAGGAGAAGGTAAAGGTTGAGAGACTATGTCCACATTTCCCGAATTAAACCCCAATTTGCAAAATCTTACACACCCAACTGGTCATAATAAATTTATAGAATTAGCAAGATTCGACATAACGCACCTCGGGCCTTTGTGTTGGAAGACCTAAATGGCAAGCATTTGAAAGGACAGTTCTATAGTGAGCAGATATTGAAAAACAATTTTCCAGACACTTATTTGGTCGAGAGGGTATTGAAACGCCAAGGGACGCGCGTATTCATCAAATGGCTAGACTTCTACTCCAGATATAACACCTGGATATTAACATCAGATCTGAATAAAATATAATTATTTCTACACCTGTGTAATACCATAACGAACCCCTGGTACCAAATTAATGAGCAATTGAAAATACGTTTCTGTCTTCACACAAGATGCCTCTCGACCGATGGCGGAAGCGAGAGGCCTTGGCACGCGCTGCTCTCGGCTTGCAGGATAGAGTGGCGGAGAAGTTACACAATTACTCGGGCTGTGGCCCGCCGCCTGAGAAGAGGCTCAGTCTCTGGGCAACCTTGACACGCAAGGCGACTTGCAGTCCCCGGCACATGTCGAGACTCACACACACACATACAGGTCTCCCCAGGCGAAGAGCGGAATATGTATGAAGTTTAATCCTAAAAACACACACATGTGGGGTGCCCAGGTTCATAGCCAGCCTCTATCACAAAGTGTATAACACAGCAACACAATGCAATTTAACAGTCAGTTTTTAGGTATGCGTCGTAGGGGCAAGATCGCCAAGAAAGGAAGTGGACTGGTAAATACTTTAACTAATAACTTCCCCTTCGAGGCAACATTCTGGGTTATAAGTATTGCGGTCCTGGCACTCGGCTGGAGAGAAGATTACAGTGTGGCGACATACCTATTAATGCGTTAGACAGTGCTTGCAAGGAAAACGATGTTGCGTACGCGACTAGTACTAAGTTAGCAGATAGACACGTGGCCGATACGATTCTTGCGGATAAAGCAAAGTCAATAGCGTGGGGGGTGTCGAAAATTATGAAGACTAAGGTGAAATGTGGCATGCGATTGAAATTTGGAAGGACAAAAAAGTTACACACTCGCAGGAAACCGCGTAGAGTAATAGTGAAACGAGGTGGAATACTACCTTTCATCTTGCCGGCACTTGGAGTACCAGGAAGCTTTATCGGAGGCGCCAGCAGCATTGTCAGGGCCGTTAATACGGCCAAAGATGAAAACAAAGCTTGACGGAGAATTTGAGACACAATAGACGTATGGAGACGCTTGCAAAAAATTGTCGCGGGCTGTACCTACGTCCTTACAAACAAGTGGCGGCGGGAGGAGGCTGAAAGAGAAATCGACAATGCAAAAGAACTAGGCGATCTTAAGGGGGCTGCCAGCCCACCTGCTAACCAACTTTGAAAGACGTAAATATGCACGAAAATTAAAAAAAAGTGATTTCCAGGGAGTGTTCATGCGAGATCGACTACCCCGCCGTGCACGCCGGGTATAGTGCGGCATAGTAAACCTCAACAAAGGCACAGGCCCGGGAACTCAATGGACAGCATATAAAAATAATGGCGATACGGTCTACTACCTTGACAGTTTTGGAAATTTAAGGACCCTGGCATAACTGAAAACGTATTTCAGAGGAGCGCGAATATACTATAATCACAGAGCAGACCAAAAGCCCCGAGTATGGATCTGTGGACACCTTTGTCTGTGCTTCCTTACCAGATAGATACTAAACGAGTAGGTGCTAGGTGCGGACCTCAGTCATGTCGATTACCTTGATCTTGTCGGGCAACAGTTCGGAATTGTGTTCCGTGCACTTCCCCCCACTCTCCCTGAAGGGGGTATGGTCCGTGGTGGTGATTATTGATTTTCAAATGTACTTCTCGGTACCACACATAGATGACCGAAATTGTATGTTTCGTTACGTTAAGGAATGCTGGAAGAGAGGGGAGGTGCGTATTCCCATGGGTTCGTATGAGATCGAGGACATAGGCGAGTATCTTACGAGGGTGCTGGGACAGGACGCAAAGTTAGTTCTACGTGGTAATGCGAACACCCTGCACAGTAAGATGAAGTGTAGTGCACAGGCAGACTTCTCGAGCAGCAATACTCTCCCCTCAATGCTAGGATTCAAGAACGCTGTATACAAGGCTAATAAAAACACGAAACTACGCTGCCGGTAAAAATATTCCCTGTAAATTCAATAAGGATAAGCTGCAATTTGGTCAACGAGTCGTATCTCAACGGCAAGTGCAGCCAGAAACTGCACGAATTTTCAGCGATGGTGCCACCAGGATTTAAGCTCGTAGATGTGCCGAAAACACCCATTTATGTTCCGGTAGTGACGGCGAATGTACAGGAGGTCGTAGTATCAATAGTGGTCCAAGAGAGTCGATTAATTAATTTTCGAGGCGAGGAGATAATGTTCCGCTTACATTTAAGGAAAGATGAGCCTGAAAATTAAGCGTGCGAAGGCAATAAAAGTCGCCTACTGTACCAAATCTAAAGTCAGTACTAGTCGAGTACGCAGAGATCTAACACCTGAAAATGTGAGTTTCCTTAGAACATTGGGCCTGACGACCAAGCATGTATGTGGAAATATTAAACGTTGCAGAGCCGGCGGGGATCTAAGACGCGATCACCTAGGCTGAAATCCTCACTTACTCGCCCTACTTGCCAGGCCCCTAGGCCCCTCGTCCGAGGTCCGGATCCCGGTGCAAAACCAAGATATATACACAGCGCTGTATAACTCATATTTGCGCTTCCGTGGAACACTGACGAAACCAGGCAACACGCTTCCCGCGACGACAAAAATTATACAAATGGTATACTTCACATGAAAAGTAGAATCGCGTATGAACTGAACGGGTGCGAGGTAGACGCCATGCGAGATGTTGGAATCACGGCCACCATAAAGAACTATCTGTCATTTATGCATAACCAAATGCCCGCCGCCAAAACGGGAAATTTGAAGTATGTATTCCACTAGGTATGCTGTTGGGGTTCGCGGAAGATTACAAGTATGTGATTATTAATTCAAAGCAAGAGTTAGTTATTCACATGGCTAACACGCAGGCGTATGTGCGCAAGGACACTGGAGCAGAAGCTGCGATGCTAGCAATACGTGCGATTGATCGGTTATTACCGCACGTGCAGGTCAACATGTCTGACGCATAAAATTTATGAAATATGCGGAAAAAGGAAGGCATGTAGATATTGCATTTTGTACATGAAGTTCAGAGACGTATCCGAGTATTCCTGTCTCCACGAGCGTAAATTGAAACGTTAAAACTAGTTTCACGAGTGAAAAACCGCGATATATAATTGTTGCGTTTCAGACAGGCAGGTGAAATTTGATCACGTCAATATGAAGAACGTGAAAATTTTTTTAAACTCCGAGGCTTACCTGTACGGCGATTAGAACATTGATTTTACAAATGGTGCATATACGGTCGCTTATCAAATTTACGTGGTCTTCCAGAGGTTTTACTAGGGACAAACACAGGCCCCCACACTCGAACCGAACGCCTTTATAAACACGGCGCCCCTACTAGTATTTGATGTTAGTAAACAGGATGATAGAATTATATCGGGCATAGTAGACACAGCTGTGAATTTTCCGCCCTATACCCAGGCCTATGCGTTAATACTTCACGACAGACTCATAACATACAATGTGCGAGATAGTATAGTTAAAGTACTGATGTAAGTGGCGACTATACATCAGTCTTCCCCCGACCGGCAGAATGTATGTGAACTTTCAGGGCTTCGTCTCACAGCGCAGGTTCATTATAAAACATATCTGCATAGAGTATGTTGACGGGCGCATTCTTATCGCCATTTCCATGGCATGAGCTAGACGTTAAAAGCATGGTAACAAATATATGGCTGGAACAATACTTTCACGGTATCATTTGGAGCGTGGTTGATGTACAATACGATAAAGTTCGCGATCTACTGAGCGCATTATTAAACGGGAACGAGGTGGTCTTCGTGGCTGGGCCGGAGCAAAAGCGTCATTTAAGCACCTATTGCGACACGAAACGAAAAATCTGTGACCTCCAAACGGAGGAGGCTGGCTGTCCTTCGTTTCGAAGGTTGCGAGAACGATATGAAAAAAAATTCTTCACGTGTGCGCTGCTTGCAGGCTCGAACACGCGTGTCCGTGCCTGAATGCTCTGCTGTTAAGGCGTTGGAGTGGGGAGACTTGCTGCGAGGGTCAAATTATTGTCAAAAACAACACCACCAGGACCAATATAAATAGGTCAGCCTGCGATGAGGGAAACTATAGTACTGATCCGGTATCTACTGCAGCAGCAATGGAAGGACTCCTCGCCAAGCTTAATAGGATGGGTCACTACATTACGTTGTCAGACCTCGTCATAGGGAAGCTTTACTTAGCCACCTATTTCCGGAGGACCAAGACTGCATATGGCAAGTGTGTCACATGAATGTTAGACGAGGAATTCCGCATCAGGCTGCCGACTCGGTACGTACAACTAATCACCGACGACGATATGGCCAAGCTGAGTATGTCCACAGTCCGGTTTAGCTATGTGGGCATTAAGCCCATTGACCATGGACAGTTTATGCACGCCGTAGAATCCTCATAAAGATGCTCCTAGCACATATAAATATTGTTTTGGTCATGTACATAACCCCCACCATCTCGGAAATGTTTTATTTTGTATCACATATTTCACATGGTGGTCAACCCAGCGCTACTGCACTTAGTTCGTGGAGGCCTGTCCGTAACCATGAACGCAACATTCAACCCGCTAGTCACTTACAAGTACGAAGTCACGGTTGGCTACAGGAGAGTTCACTTCAAGCCTCCCGGTCAGCCCGCCCAGGTAGAATGCTATACCGGATTCGAACACTAGGCATGTCGTACCAATGAGGATAGTTTTCTCTCGGTACCGTGTAATGTAACATCATGTGCTGTATATCACCTAAGGCCCGGAATTACAATGCCGTGCTCACTCAGTACTCTGTTAACGCAAGCAGATGCCGAGTATATACGCCAGGTTTTGTTTACTCGTCCAGTAGCGTATAACTTTTGCCATGCTGCCACTGCCAGTGTAATTTTCCGCTGGACAGAGTGCTGTACCGGCGACAGACATACGACCTGCATGAACAGAGGTAGAATTACTTGGACGACTATGTGTTCTCCGTTAACTTGTGAGGCGTACCTGGCTACAATATAAGAAGGGACACGTGTTTGAACCTGCTGCAATATACATTTGTGTATCATTCAGAAGAGAACTATCGTCCGTCATGTGTAATACGTTTCACTTACGTGACTCTGTGACGTTTCTGCCGGAAGATGTGAACTTGTACACAAGTTACTTTATTGGTTATAGAAGAGTGGTGTTTAAATCTGAGCTGGGACACGAGCAAGTGCAGATCTGTGATGGTGACAATCATTTGAGGGGAATTCACAACACCTGGGACAACTTCCACTGGGACATTTTGCCCTGCTACAAGTGCGAACAGTGTGCCGTCTTCAATCTCTGGCTAAACAGCGAGCTGCCTGAAAATGGCCGCATAATAGCAACACGTGCCGGCATTGAAGATATTACCGAATTACATCATGAACGTCTCCGTGGGAGCAAGAAATTGTACTATGTCCTGCGCGACGTCAATACAGGCTCTACATACTGCTGGTCCGAATAGTGTACAGGGCACATATTTACAACCACGCTGGTAGACTGTGGCAGTAAATGGACTCTACCATGCGCTGCTAAGGTATGTTGTGTCTTAAATTGAAATAACAAGTGCTTCACTTGCTTCATGTACGTGTGTGTGTGTGTGTGTGCCCACACGTCTGGATCATACGAGCCATGTCAGCAGATGATTGACTGCCATTTATTAGGGAGATGTGTAGTTCAAAATATAAGAACAGAGACTCCCTTGCCTTGTGGTGTGGACGAGGTGACTACGCACGCTTTGCTAAACGATGCGATTCGCGTTCACCTTCCCGACTGGGTACCGATGTCAGAGACTCCTGTTCCTGCTGCCGTGATGGAGGTTGCCACCCAGCTGCCTGATGTCGCCACCACTGCCACCAAACGTAAGAAGAAGGCTGATGCTGTCGTGATTGACATCACCGGTGACACTGTCCGGACGCTCACCGCCGCTTCCAAACGTAAGAAAAAGGTTGCTGCAGTTAAGGGGCCTCGCCAGCGAGCGCCACGCCCTGACCGTAAGAGGAAGACAGCTGCTGGTGCCATCGCTTGCCTAAGTTGCGGGAATTCTTCACTACGTGACGTGAGACATTTAACTGTTGCAGAGCGGAAAACCGTACTGATACAGCTCTTCAATGCGCTGCTTGCAAGGGTGTAGTGCTCAAAAGTTATATTTGTAATGGATTTAACAAAAAAATGTGCTTTACAACAATTAGCATAGTGTGTGTGACAATCTTTGCTTTTAATTGTATAGTTATGGTTTTTCTTAAAACTACTTTCTGTTACGCTCGCAGATGGGGTTACCCAAAAATTTTATTTGTAATGTTTTTTTAACAAAAACATTTTGCTTAAATTGTATAGGTATCATTACTGTTTTGATTTGTTCGCGTAATTGAAAAGGTGCCTTGTGTTTTGCATACAGGTAATTGAATGTTTATATATAATTCTTTGTACTTGATGTATGATTATGTTAACAATGCAACTGGCACTAACATTTTTTGTAGTACTTCTGCAAAGGCTAAATGTACATACTTCTTTTGAGACTCTATGTGTGTTGATAAGTCACAACTGTTTGTTTGCAAATTAAAAAGGGAATTGTAATACATATTTCTTCGTACTTGATTTGTTTTTTTGTGTAACAACTCACAATTATTTGTTTTGTGGTACTTACGCATAAGCGCAATTGAAACACGATTTGTGTGTGTATGCGCAGTTTTTTTGTTTAATCACAAACAATACCTTTCCTGTAAGGTGTATGGTGAGAGAAATTCTGTTGTTGTGTGTATTCACACCAATTTGTATTCTTTTTATGTGACGATATATATGTGTTCTGAAACTCTTGATTGAGTGTTCTTATTTCTGAGTGTAGAGAGTGAACTGTCAAAACAAAACCAACCCCATACTAGTATATAATACCCGCAAAACGCAGTACACAGACACATTAATGCTTGCCTATCACCAAGGCGCAAGTCACGCAAAAATGTATGTTCTGGGAGGAGACCCACAATAACAAGACTTGCTAGTATATTGAAAGCACAAGTTGTACACACACCATTAAGGGACAAGTTATGATACTAGCAAGTACCACCGTACTCTGTGTGTGTGACTAGCCGTACCTGTGTCCTCCGCCAGCACAAGGCCAGTGACATAACTGGTTGACGAGTTTCTCCGTGCTGGCCCATTGTGATAGAGGGTACATATACAACCTCGCAGAATGCTACACCTTCACTAGTTGCCAGACCACTAGACAGTACGTGTCAGTTGCGAGCCAGCAACACCTTGGCATATAGTGTATGTATATATATGTACTCCAAGACGGCATCTGGCTGCTGCAGCGCTCTGCATGTAACACAAAACATGTCCTCAGCATCCACGACTGTTCTCAGGCATCTGCTGTCGCTCGCTACCAAGCGTCAATTCTGGGTAAGTGTTCTTCTGCATCGTGTGTGTTGGTGAGTAGACATGCATCGGGTAACCGATCTATCGTGTGTGCTGCTGATGGTTGTTGTACAATGGTATCCTTGCAGAGTGTGCATTATGGGAGTTCATATCACTGCACGGCCGCCCTTGTGTGTGTCTAGTACAAGTAACTACTTTCCATCCAGAGTTTTAACAGCATCCTCGTGAACATGGAGTGTTCTTTTCCAGAGCATTTATTTGAGTTGTTCAATCGTCGTCGGGGAGGGGGGGGCATGTGTTGTGCTGAGTTACTAGATATATACCTAATGAACACTCTCACAGTGTGTTCCTGCATGCATCTCCTGCGGGTTAAGGCCTCGGTGGATACTACATTGTATGCATATCACCCCAGGTTCGAGACTCGGGAGAGGAGGATGCCTACCATTTCACTGTTTCCCTCCCCTTGTTCAACACATCCCCTAGGCGTTGTACTCCCGGGGTCGAGGCCCGGCGAACTGACTTGCATGTTTTTTTCCCGCTCTATATATATTTATATATATAAACACAAATTTTTTATTTGTAATTTATCTAGTGTTACAGGTGTGTACTGGCCGTGCTGTTTTGTGTTTAACGTCACTTGAATGTTTGTTCCCTCTTATATACAGTGTTTGTCAATTATACACACATGCACAAATTCCACCCCCTTATTCAATGCATCCCCTAGGCATTGTACTCCCGGGGTCCAGACACAGCGAACTCACTTGCATGTTTTCTTTCCTGCTCTATATATATATATAATCACACAGATTTTTATTTATACTTTATCTAGAGTGTTATGTACGTGTATTGGCCTGCTGTTTTGTGTTTAACATCACTTGCGTGTTTGTTCCCCCCCTTCTATACAGGTTTGGTCATTTATATGCATATACACACACATTGTTTTTGCGAAATAACCCAGAAATGGGGTGGGTTTGTTTCATAGGATATCTCCCCAGCATCGTGCACCACCACCACCACCACAAACACCACCACCACCAGACATTTATTCAATCGTAATTATATAAAGAAATGGAAGCTACCAATTCATCGTCACCAGCATTGTATCCATCCTCTGCTGCTGCATTGACTACTCCCCCTCCTAATATATGTAGGCCCGCACTAGAGTGTGGTTTCTGTGACCAGGTGTTTAAGGTTCGCCAGAATGGATTGCACCACAAGTGCAATTGCGCTCTCAATCCATTCCTCTAGCCAGCCCAATATTTGTGCGAGCGGTGCGACCGCTCCTTCGCACGTGCCGAACATCTCACAGGACATGGAACGATGTGTACAGGAGTGATCAGGCAGGCTGCCTCGTCCAACTGCGTGTTCTGCAATGAGGGCTTCGGGCGTCCTTGCGATGCCCGTCGCCATGTATGCGCATTTTGGGCGAATCCCACAGTTCGACCATCACAATGTGGGACCTGCAGCTGGCAGTTTACCAGATCCGATCGACTTCGTGCACATTATGCAAAGTGCTATGGTGCTGCTAACCCCACCTCCCAGCCGGCGAAGCGTGCACGAGTGGCAAGCCAGCAGCCCGGGCCTTCCCATGCAATTCCGGCTCTTGCGAGCCAGGGTAGCTCTCGTCGAGGCGTCACTGCCACTGGGGCTGGTGAGGGCAACTCGCATGGATTTGTGGAAGTGGAAAGCGCGTTCAACGGCGTTATGAGAACATATGTCACGGAGAATACCTCAAGGGTGGCCGTAGACATTTGCGGCTACCTCGAAAGTATGAAATCAAATATCATTGACCAACTCCAGCAGGAAGTCGTGAACCAGGTGGTGGTCAAATGTTATTTATTTCTCAAGTACGTTTATGGAAAACCGGAGCTGCACGACGACGAGGTAGAACGTTGCATATAAGACGAAGAACATGCCTGTATTTAATGTGGCTGACATAGAGGAGGCAGAGTCGGTCGCCATTGTCAAGATCTGTCATGAGGAGATGGACTATATGGGGAAGGGCAGCAGCTGGAACCTCACTTCCGTGAAATGGGTCCAATTACACATAAATAAGCTCGATTCCCTAAAAGTATCGTCATACATCCCCTTGCCTGCAGGTTTAGTGGAGAAAGGGGCGATTCTCAACCTGCACAATGCTGACCTGCAGTGCTTTCAATGGGCTATACTTGCATGCTTTGTAGAGGGGAGGATCTGCAGCACGTCGACCAGCGTTACACCAGGCTGGAGACGCGCTTAGACTTTTCAACTGTAGATTTCTCCACTCCTCTACTTCTAATAGCTAGGTTTGAGAGAGCTAATCTGGGGGTCAGCGTTAATATTTACGCACGCGACGAGAACAAGAAAGTAGTGCCGATATGGGTGACAGATGAAGAACTGGCCCAGCACTTTGATTTGCTGCTGCTCACCACTGCAGACGACCAGAACTCGCAACTATTCTTATGTAAAGAATTTCTCACGACTGGTACACTTCCAGGTGATGTCACACACAGAGCATGTTAATATATGTAAGTGCTGCTTCGAAGCATATGATAATCAAGCACGTGTGACCGGGTTGATGGGCCCCGAAACTTTGGCCAAGCACAGGCGGTATTGTAGTGACCACAGTGCTGTATGCGCAGACATGCCACAGCCTGCCGCGGACGGTAAGCAGTCTGTGCTCAAGTTCCAGAATTACCAAAATGGCGATAAGGTACCTATCGTAGTATATGCAGACTTCGAGGCGATGCTGGTGCCTATGCAGATGTGTCAGCCGAACCCGGAAGCGTCCTACATATATAGGTACCAAAATAACAAGCCCTATTCTTATGGAATATACGTCAAGGTAGACAATCCAGTTTTTCTGGCCTCCAAGACGACCAGCCTACCCCCGGGTGTAACCATTTACACAGGCGAAGGTGCATCGTAAAACTTCATGGAAGAGATGGTTAGGAAAGGTCTCCTGGGGAAAGACATATATAGTCAATCTAAACCTATGAGAGCACTAATGCATGGGGAACAGGCTGGGAATGCTCTAGCCACTACCTGCTGCCACTGTGTTCACCTACGACAACTGAAAGGTGCATGACCATGATCATTTTACCGGCAGTTTTATAGGGGCATCTTGTAATAACTGCAACAAGCTTCGTCGCCATCCCCAGGGACTGCCGATACTCTTCCAAAACTTGATGTATGATGCCAATTTCATTATTAAGCAGCTTGGCTACGATTTCCAGTACATATTTATTATTCCACATACCGAGGAATAACTCATTACCTTCAGTAAAAGTTTGGGCGACAAATTCACCATTCAATTTATCGACACATTTAGATTTATATCTGCCAGCCTGGCAACTCTCGCCTAGAATCTTCCCTACGGCGAATTCCACACAACATCTCGCTTATTCGCGGTAGAGCACGAGCTAGAGCTGGTAACCTGGAAAGGTGTCTTCCCCTACGATAATGTTAACTCGTGGGAGAGGCTCGCCGAGCTGAGGTTACCTTCTATAGAGTCATTCTACAAAAGGCTTACTGGGAGTAACGTCAGTGCGGAAGACTACCAGCACGTACAAACCGTCTGGGACGTGTTCGGCTGCAGCACCCTCCGAGACTATTCGGAGCTCTACTTAAAGACGGTTGTGTTGATTCTGTGCGACGTCTTCGTGAATTTCCGGGGGTTCTGTCTATGCATGTACAGTCTCGACTGTGTGCGCTATGTTAGTGCGCCCAGATTCTCATTTGACACAATGTTGCGCAAGACACAGGTGGAATTAGAGTTGCTTACCGACTACGACATCCACCTGTTCCTTGAAGCTGGTATCTGGGGAGGGGTGCCACAGTGTATTAAGATGTACATGGTGGCCAACAATAGGTATTTACCAGCCATGTACGATGCCATAAAGCTATCCACCTACCTCCAGTACATAGATGCCAATAATTTATATGGGTGGGCGATGTCTCTGCTGCTCCCATTTGGCATTTTCGAACGGACCGCCACGAACATCGATGTGATGAGCGATGTCGGCTACATACTGGAGGTAAATGTAGAATACCCTCCCGCTCTTCACGAAGAGCACATGTATCTTCCATTCTTGCCAGTGAACGAGCGTCCCCCGCCGTCAAAACACGCTAAACCCATGACGACCCTGGAGAGCAAGCTTCATTATATCGTACATTACTGTACTCTGAAGCAAGCATTGGATCATGGGTTGCAGCTGAAGGCTGTTCACCGTGTCCTTCAATTCCAGCAGAAGGCGTGGCTTAAGCCGTATATAGACATGCTCACGTTAGGCAGCCACAAAAGCCTTCGAGAAGGACTTTTTTAAATTAATGAATAACGCAATGTACTGCAAACTTATAGAAAATAAGCGCCAATGACAGCGTATGGAACTCGTGTGTAGAAAAGTTCGGGGGAAGAAATTAATTGCTAAATGTGCATTTAAATGCAGAACGATATACAGTGAATCGTTGTCCCTAGTCAAATTATGCCAAGAGAGCATAACGTTTGACAAGCCCATATACGCTGGGTTTGCCTTACTCGACCTGTCAAAGACACTCATTTATCGCTTTTACTACGACATCATGCGAGCGCGTAATAGCAGCGGTGTTGGTCTCTCCTATATGGACACAGATTCCTATATAATGGAGCTCGACTGTGCTGACTTTTACAGCGACCTCGCCTCTGACCTGGCGCTCATGTCGGATTTCGACACTAGCAGCTACCCTCCCACTCATCCCTGCTATTCTCCAGTCAACGCCAATGTGATTGGGAATTTTAAGGATGAGTGCGCGGGTAAGGATTTGGTAAAGTTTTTCGGGTTGCGGGCGAAGGTATATGGGTACTGTTGCCAGAATACGGAGGTGAAACGCGCGGAAGGGGATACAGAGGTGCGTAGTTGAAATCGCAGCAGCATGAGAGTACAGGTCGGTAGAATTAGCTCGTACCACCACGAAGTTTACACCGAGCGTGCGAACTAACTAGTGCTTTCATGGATGGACGACAAGCGAAAAGTCCTGGATGATGCCATTCATACCATCACCTATTGTTATCAGCCCTAAAAAGAAAAAACAGCTCTGGGTCAGGCCTACATAGTTATGTATGTCGTCTCGGAGAGAGTGTTATTTCTCCCAGTGTGTACTGGATAACTTACAGTGGTCTTCGTATTCTGCTTGTCAGGTATATTGCTGAGGGACTTTTCGGTAGCCATATTTCTCGATAAGCATGCTGTAGTGCGTGCAAGTGTGTTGCAGGCTTGACAGGTTTGCTGCCTGATAGTCTACTATAGCTCATTCAAGAGGTACATTTCTAACATTGTCAGGTAGATTATCAGTGTGTTTCTTTCCTGCAGTATACTGGAGCCCGTGCAAGACTGGATGACTTGCCAGGTATACTATTTAATTGGCCTGCGCACAGTCTGATTCAGTGTACTGTAGCCCTTGCAAGGGTTGCAGTCTTCTCCTTGCCAGGTATACTGGTTGGTAACATGCTGGAGCCCATGAAAGTGCTCATCTTACTTGCCAGGCCTGTTACCAGCATGTCCTGTACGTGTTTTCATTTTCTCGGAGGTATATTGGAGCAAATGCAAGCCATTGTCACCTTGCCAGGTATACCAACATTCACGTATTTCACAACATTCTGTATAACATGCTAATTTTTGACGTATGTAAGTGTACGTTTGTCAACCACCGTAAGCTTGGTGTTCGTTTTGTACATCATCCATTCTTGATAACCTCATGCTACTGCTATACATATATTGTCACTTATGTGACTATAACTCTCTCCACACAAGATATTCCTGCTAGTGATATATATATATATATATATATATAGTCACATCTGTGACTCCATCTATCTCTTGGTTCCATCCCCCCGATGTCCTACCGAGATGTTCATCACCACCTTGGCACGTCTGTTTTGTTTCACGGTTTTTTTATGTTCAGCTCCTATTTTTATTATCTGTCGTCTTGTCACACTACTTTACGGTGTGGTGCTTTACAAAATACTACTTCTTGTGTCAATTCAAATTGTTCTTATTATTACTATTATTATTATTGTCATGTATGTGTGTGTTTTTATCTACCATACTGCTAATTGTCACACATATGACTCCTTCTATCTTTTGTCCCACCCTCGCACTGTCCTGGTATCAGATTGTAGTGCTCTTCTCTAAATTATATATATATATATATATATTGTTTTTTTCCCATTACCTAATGCACTCGCTTTTCAACTGTCTGCAATGTTGTAACCAGCCTGTTCACTATACTTGTTCTGTTACCAATATATATATATATTGGTAGTGTCATAGGAATAGTGTACTACCCGGTTCCAAGCCCGGGACCCATCTACATGGTTATGCCATGTCGATGGTAGTTGGGAGGACAACGCAGCATGAGGTAAGTGTCGATAAGCCAGGATGTGTGTAATGCGGTCAGCCACTTCGCTCTTGGACGTGGACACGAGTGCACGTGTATGTAAGTATGTTGCTGCTGCTGCTCCAGGGAGGGAGGAGGGAGAGTGTGTGATGGTAGGACTTTTATATATGTATATATATATATATAATTGTTTTTCTCTCTCTCGACGAGGCTGTGGCCGGGGGCGGTGATGGGAGGGGGGTTATCATTTAAACATGTGCAAGTCTCTAGCGCACTTTCTAGTCTCTAGCACTTTCAAGTCTCTAGCTGGCGTCTCTCTTGGGAGCCGCTGTGCTCTATCCACTTCATCACTGCGGCCCCCACTCTTGGTGGGTGCGTTGCTGTAAGGAGCCTCCCCGAGGCTATATATGTCATGGCAAGCATCTCTCTCTTAAAACATGTCTGCCCCCTCCCCTGTGAATGTGGGAGTGCGAAGTTCTGCACTCTATCCACTACACTACCGCAGCCCCCTTCCCCGAGAAATGGAAAGCTAGGGCATGACATTTAACTTTTGAAATGTTAAGAAATTTTTTTTAACTTTTAAAATATTTAATCACATTTTTAAATATTAAATCAATCTTTTGAAAACCTAATTTTGAAAAATTTATTTTGGAAAAAAATAATTTTTTTTAATTAATTTTTAAAATATTTGCCTAAATTATGGAAATTTGAGGATTTTTGGCACTTTTTGGCCAATGTTGGCACTGGCTACCAAGATGGCCGCCGTCGAAGCGGAATGCAAACGCATGAGGTTTGTCATTTCCTTACCAAGCTTCTGGCTCCCGGCTCCCATGCTGCGTTCGAAAATATCAAACCTCATTACTCTACACAAAGTATCTATCTTGTCGCTTCCGTTTGCTCGTGGCTACAGAATACTTAAAGACACAGAAGTTAACTGCTGCTTGTAACGCGAACTCCAGCCGCACACGCTGGTAAAATAGCGTCACTATCCAGCAACATGGCGCAACATAGTTCGCCAGTCAGCTTCTGGAAAAGATAGTGACAGCCGGCAGCCCAGTCAATAAGGGATATTTCGCAGCACACATTAGCCAAATGGAAACAATGCTGGTTCCAGAGCCGCGATCGCAGTATACAGATAATAGACGGGGCCACACCAAAGTAACCACCATGGCAATTAACTTCTGTGTGTTTGCCTATTCTGTGACCTGGATATATATAAACAATATATTGTGGGCTACACTGAGCAAATCTGCAAGGGTACGGAGTAACGCACTTTATCCTTTTTGTACAATTCATCTGTTTTTAAATTTGAAGAACTTTCGCATTTCGTTATTCGCTTTTTAGGTTTTGCAGAAAAACGTGTGTGTAAAACCGATTTGGATTGTTCACTTTTGATTAAGCGCCTTTAAAAAAATATTTGAAAAAAAAATATGGACGTATTTTTGTGAAACAGTTTTAAATATAATTAAAAATATGTCAAGCTGTTGAATTATTTTTTAATTAAAAAAATATATCATAATTTTATATGACACAGATCTTATAATTTTACGATTTGAATTACGTGTAGGTTATACTTTACAATATTACTACAATCATTCAGATATAAGTTGCTTTTAATTTATTTTCTGTCACAATGAAAGACAGCGATTGAGAGAGTATTTCATTAGAGTTTAATTGCTGTCTCGGAGCATTCCAGAAGGTGTCAAATAACGCAAGTACCATTTGCGAAATCTAATATGAACGTACGAGTTTTTTTTATTTTAGGTTGTTTCGAAATTAATGTGCAAAATAATTACGTCTGCATTAATTAAACATAATTTCCAAAGCGTGGCACTTCTGTAGTGTTACGATGCAGCTCAGTACAGGAAGGGATGATAAACATGTTGCGACTTACTTTAAGTTTCAAAATTAATTTTAAATTATTTATTATGCATATTTAAAGTTCCTGATTTTGTACTACTAACGGCATTTCCAGCAGTATTCACACCCAGATAGATATAGAAAAATTTTATTACCATAATCTCAATAATTTTTTTTTTTTTTAACCATTTTGATTTTCACGTGGTCGGAAATGACAATTTTTCTTGCACGAGATTCTGATTAGGTGAACTGTGGAGTAGAGTGGATATACTATGGCGGGTGTTAACAAAGTGAATCGAACCCGACTCACCTTGGTGGAAGGCGAATAGTCTGACCATTGCACTACGGTGGCCCCCGGAATGCACTGAGGTTTTACTAAAAACCCAGTGTTACTCAATAGGTATCAGCACAAATCAGTATTGAATCAGTGAATACCAGCAACTAAAATACTAACCAAAATTTTACTCCTTTCGGTGGAGCAGTTTTAACAGATCTGCAGTAAAATGCGCCTATTTGGAGCAAATTTTAACAGTTTCGATTTCAAGCTAGACGAAATTATGGCTCATGCCGCTACCTACTCTTAAACGCAAGTAATTTAAAGAGCGCCTAATTGTTTCTACCTAGAAAAAGTACGGAATTATGACTGCAACGGACACAGGTGATGTCCAGGAAGGTCTTAGACTATTTCCACTTGTTCCAGTACAAAAGTAAGCAGAGAATTGCATTTCACGTGAATCTGCGTTTGAGCTTCAGAGAAATGGAGTTTCGTATCTCGCGTGCGATTGTGCACTACCAGTCTGACTCTGTAGCAAGATTCAGCATATAGTGATACTTAAAGTAAATAAATTCTAAAAGTTTCCTTAGACGGTAGGAGATGGTAGGCGGCCTTTTAGTAGCAAAAATCTCCTGGGAAAACTTTACTTTCACTGCATTCAGTGCCTCACGTTAGCTTCAAGAAGCAGCACAGGAGAGTCGAGTGGAACTTTGGAGAAAGCCATCTTGAATCCAGCAGCGTTGGCACATGAAGAAACTTTGTGTTTATTTGTTCACGAAAGTGTGCTGTAAGTTATCTAAATACTTGTCGTGCGTGGCTGGACCGAAAAAATATTTAGCTGAACTTATTAAATAAATCATCGGCCAAGCAAATTTTAACGGCAAGATTATACTATTTTCTCAAAAAAACTATATCGGGTTTTAAGTTAACAAAACTTACTTATACGACCAACAAAATCTGCCTGGAAATCAAACAGGTGTTATCAGTTTTATATTTGTTTTGCCTAAATATGCAATAATTTAAATTGTTTAAAAAAACTCATTATACTGTATTTAATAATAAGAGAGGGTAATTGATCGTAAACGTCATACGTCGCACGCATATTCCTGCAAAGTATGTTTCCTTATTGTGTAATCGTACGTATCCTTGATTGATTCGCCAGTATTTCTCTAGTTCAGAAATACAGGGATTCACCTGTAAACAACTACATTGTGCCAAAAAAATATTCAATTTACACATAAATCTTCGGTTTGGAAGCGATTGAGATAGGTAAAGCTTTTGTCATAAATGTTGCCATCTCTAAGGTCACCATTTTTACGTTCGCACCACGGAATATGGAAAGAAGCCACCTCAAGTTTAGCTAGATTCAGAATCGTGGGAATTTGAACCCACTAACAAGCACGTGCTTACGATGTTCAAGTACTGAAATATTTTATCTTCTAATATATTCGTGAGACTACGACTCTGAGAGGATTCTGCGTATTAAACACAATTATTTTTAAGACATTGTTGCAACGTAAATCTGTATGGTTTGATGATAAAAGTAATAAAAGTTATTACATAAGATTTTTAAATCAGAAATGCCATTTTGTGTATTGTGGGTTTCATTTAGGATCACCATAAGCGCAGCAATGCCCAAAATTCACTATTTATTTGCATTTTATTTTAATTATTTGTTTATTAAATATTAGTTTTTAGTAATATACGTTCTTTAGATGGTGAGCGTAATTTAATAGTTGGAAGAGCGGTGATTTTCCATATTAATGTACTGTCTCTGTGATAAGTAGTACAGCCTAAAAAATCTGACGTTTGGAATGTATACTTTTTTTTACCTGTTGCGATGGCAACGAACAATTTAATAACACTATAAATTAGAAAATGTTGGCATTAAATTGTTTAACTGGAGTGAAAGTGTGTTGTTCAGCATGCAAAATAGTTGTACCTCGTAATTGTAATAATCCGGGAACGTTACATGGTTTTGATTTGGTGTGTACTTAGTATGTAATGCTTTCACGATATCCTGCTACCTATGCATCGTATTGCTTAGTCGTTTAATTTGGCGTTCACTGCTGTTTATCTTGTTCGCTGCTGTAACCGTGGCGCCAGTCTTTGAGTGAGCAAGCGCGCGCTTTGTTCGCAGAGAATGAGAGTCAAAGCAACGGCAAGAGAGGAATCTGTTATTTTGAGCCCGAGACAGCATTTTGTTCCGGAAAATGCTGGTTGATCAGTCGAGAAAAGCCAATGTTTGCTGATATTTCAGGTCATATATTCTTTCATTCATTATAGAGAACTGTCATTTTTTGTGTATAATTCATGAAGTTTCAAACGAATTAAAACGGTTTCTAATTAACAGCATTTACACAGTTATAAATTTTCTTCGTTATGCAATGCAACCAAACATTGTATTTGGTGCAGTTGCATATACGGGGTAGCTTTTGCAGGGTAAGTCTGAAATAATATGTTGCCTTGGTGTTCTGAACTCAGTAATAAAAGATAAATGCTTAATTTAACTGAAATTATAAAGAGCATTGTTATATTGAATCAGTAATGAGTTATAATACACAGTTAAATCTTCAATTCATTGAAAATGAACATTAAATGAAACGTCTTGAAGACATTACTCAAAAACTTAAATTAGAAGGATGTTTTTTGCAATAGCGATTTACTGTGCACATATAAAAGTATCATTAAAAAGAGTTTTAAAAAATACGCACTGGTGGCACATGTTGATAGTGTATTCATACAATTAAATGATAAGCTGTCTTGTTGTTCTAAAAATGCTGCATTTGACATGCGATATATTTAAGGGTAGTCCTACGAAACCCAGTTAGCAATTTTTTATTTACACGGTTACTGGTGTTCAATTGAAAACATTTAGCTAAAATGTTGGTGGTTTTAATTCAGCCTTTTTCATTATCAGCCATAAAGATTTAAATAAGTTTTGGTAACCTATGTTTGGTTCTACTGTGTTTTTGTAAAACTTTCATTATTGTTTTGTTGCAAAAATATGTTTTTTAAAACTAATTTTCATGTTATTTTTTCGCATTTTATTCCGTCTGCATCAATGCAGTTTACTTAGGACAAAATAATGTGGTAATTCACGAAATTATTGCATTGTTATAGTAACAAACTGTGTTATTGATTTTTAAATTAGCCCAGATAAAAAAGTCATACAATCTCTATACCATAGACAGGCTTCCTCAGTATGTTTAAATAGTGAAATACAGAGACTGTTTCTCCATTGCTAATTGTAACGCGAAGGAAAATAATATAGTTTGCTTGTTTAAAGCATGAAATTATGACTCGTACGATTTATAACTCAACAATTTTACGCGTTCTTAATTAAATAACACACCATCCAGAATATATTCGTTTATGCATGACATGCCACTGCATAAGTTATTATGGTTATGTGTGGCATTGTGTACGGTCAGAACCCAGAATAAATAGAGTTCTTAGTAAACGGGTGGTGGTCTGAGCTGCCACTGACACGCTGAAAATGCATAGTTGGTCGCTGCTCGTTTAGTGGGCTAACAAGAAAGCTTCTCATACATTGAATGGCATGTGTTACCATTAAGTGGTTATAGTACTCATCGCATCTGATATTACTTTGATTTTAATGGCTGAAATGGAGAATTAATGTAAGCGTTAAGCGACTAACAATATGCCTTTCCGGAACTGATATACTTAACTGAAAAATACATTTTAATACGTTGCATGCTGTAAAAATATATGCATTTGACTTTCAGTAAAAAAAAAAATTCCATGAATAAACGCTGCCCCAACTCAAAACAGCACATCTGTTCAAGGTCTCGTGCATAGCGGCGAGTTGCCATTTGACGATCTCGCCAAGTTTAGAAGCTATTACACGGTCACATCGGTTTGAACGACGTCATGTCGCCTGATGAGTAACATGGCCAACAGATAGTTCCGTAGACAAAATCTGAACGACTTTACCTGAGGTCGAATCATTGGGAAGTTGGAAGAAAGTCGAAGTGTGGGTAGTGTAGTCGATTTGGTCGAAATCGCACACAGCATCGTGTCACGAGCTCTCGAACAACACGAACCGCTGTAGGAGGGTTTGGGTTTGATCATCCACGAGCAGCCAAGGCGATCGAGGACCGGTATACGGTCCTTCTGGCGAGGAGAGATCGACGGCAGGCAGTAGGTGAAGTTACAAGGTACATTCAATGAACTTTTGGAGCCTAAAATCGCGTTTTACAGTGGCCAGGAGATTATACACAGGTGGTTTATTCACTCGACCACCAGTACCTCGTGTGGCATTGACGCCTACCCATCGTAGACGGCGTTTTCTGTGGTACCGGGATCAAGGATAGAAAAGCTCAGCAATGGGGGTGACTGCTATTCGCAGATGAAAGCCGATTTAGACTCACGAGTGATTCCAGATGCATATATCCATTGAGAGAGAGAGAGAGAGAGAGAGAGAGAAAAACGATTAACACACTATCACCCTCCAACATCGGCGAAAGTCGCCGGTTTGCATGTAGCGATGTTCTCGTTTGGGGAAGCAAAATGCTTGGGGGGCTGTACAGAGTTCCACATCTTCCAGTGAGGTTCAGTCACTGTTGACCGCTATTTTACCAAGGTTCTCCTTCCTCAAGTACATCATTTCTGGGGGGTTCTGTGTCCTGAGTTCATCTTTGTCGACGACAACGCCACACATCATCGTAAAGTAGTCGACTCTAAGCTGTTGAGGTGAGAAGATATTCGCCTCATGGATTATCCCTCATGGTCCCCGAACTTCAATCCAACATAATTGGTGGGAAGTTTTTGGGAGACGCCTGGCAGCAAGTTGCCAGCCACCAGTAAAAACTTTGCAGCTCTGATATTCGGTACAGGGAGAATACAATGCACGTTCTTCATCGCAGTAGGGAGTGGTCCTATCTGCTGCTGATAACTGCATTTTTATTTCCTGCTGCTTGTCACAGGAAAGTTTTTCTCTTCTGTTCGGAACCCACTTTAGAATAAAGGCCATTTGCACACTTTTCTTGAACATGGTAGTAGTGAGAGAACAGATATTCTGGCATACTAGGAAGTCATTAGTGGCCTAAGTGCTATTTGAATAACCTGTAAATTGGTGTCGTAGAGAGGGATACTAATTGCTGGCATTCCTTAACCTGGTAAACTGATAATCCCCCACCCCCTGGGGTGATAAATTAATGAATATATAATTTTATTACAAATTCCATTAGGGGGGCAGTTACAGTTGCTGTTAAATTACGTACGTACGCAATTGTATTCAAAAGTATGTATAAAAAAAATTTCGGATAAAATATTTTGTGACCATCACCTTTCTAGTGTTCAAAAAATATAAGCTTTTAGAACTAGGGAACACTAACTTCAATATTTTATGTAAATACAATTTGAGCTCCAAGCTTCAGTTGTGGACATATTAAGTGCCAAGAGTAAATAATGGTGCCAAAATTAGAGACCAAATACATTTTTCCTGCAGATGGCAGTAAAATTGTAGATTGTCTTATTATCAATTCTATCCTGTATTCTGGTGAATACTGTATGTCATGTGCTTACATCATGTGTTGTGTGCCGTGCACTCCCTGAACAATGTTTTGAACTTGCTATAATTGGTTGCACATAAAGTTGTGGGAGGTGTCTTTTGGTTGACTGGCGGGTTTTCCCACCCCTTCTGAGGAGTGCTGTGATTGGCCGTTGCTTGTGAAGGTACCGTTTCGGAGGACAAAGCGCCCAAGCGACATTTGTGGGACTTTAAGAATTTTCGAGGAAGTCTGGAGGGCGAGAGGCTAGGAGCTTGATAAGGGGGGTGCAGAGTTGGATCAGGAGGGTTTAGGAGACAGTCAGTCCATAGTTTGAGATTTATAGATAGTAACTAGATGTAATTGCATAATGAGTAGTTGCGCAATGAGTAAATGTGTAATAGACAATTACGAGTAACGAGAGTAAGTACATGTACAGAGAGTAAGTACCTGTACCGAGACTAAATACATGTACCGAGAGAGTAATTACACACTTGGTACACATGTTCACCCATTGGCTGCTGAATTACAACTGACGAGGTTGGTGTGGCGCTCCTCGGTACGAGTTCCATTGAAGGTAAGTAATTGCGTAATGAGTAATTGCATATCGAGTAATTGCGTAATGAATAAGTACATGTGCCGATAGTAATTACATGTACCAGGTTTAAGTACACATACCGAGAATAATTACACACTAAAAACACGTCCTACCCCAGCCACTGCTCAAACACAACTGAGCTGTGAATCGCTAATATGTTTGTAATATACGTCCGCCATCTTGGATTTTGAAATATTCGTAAGAGTGCAGAGCGCATGCGTGCAAGGAGTCCGACCGCCTCCGACTCCGTGTTTCTGAACCTCTGGGATCGTACTGGGAGTAACTCTCTTCCTCACAGCATGGAGCACTGTGTCTCATTAGCTCGCCCGCTCTTCTTCCAGGAAGGATCACCACGCCGCTGCAGGCAGAGAGCGAGAGACGGGATGACCGCCCCTCAGAAAGTGGATGTTCCATCACCCTATCCGAAAGTAATAGACCATTCCCATGCTACAGTGCCTCACATAGGTTTATGTCAAATATATATTTATAATGCATGTTGATGTTACTTGGAAAAGTAAACACCTACCAACACTGAATTAACCACACCTTCCACACATAAACAGTAAACTATATTTTTTAAATCACCACCGGGAAAAGCAAAGTTGTACTTTTAATATTTCCATTATTTTTGTTTACCTGTAATGTGTATATGGCACCTAAGCTTTTCTCGCGCAACTGTCTATCAATATACATGTACAGCCCTGTTAAAGTCTACCACTCTTTTTGATATTTCCAACGCTTTTTTGTTCTCTGTAATGTGCATATGTCAACTACACTTTTCTAGCCCAACTATTTAACAAACTAAGTGTACCGCCCTGTTAAAGTATACTACATTTTGTTCTCACCATCTCCATTACCTATGTTCATTACCATTCTTTTTCTTTAATACCAATATATGTATATGACAGCAACGCTTTTCTCGCGTAACCGTTTAACAATCGACATTAACCCACCCTGTTGCAACTAACGTTTATCCCTTAATATACACTTTGAATTAAGGGTAAAAATAGTAATAATTAGAAATAGAATTAAATAAATATTTACTCTACCTCCCTCACACACTATATTCACGCTATATACACAAAAATCTCGTTAACACTTCCTTCTCACACAGTTTGTTTTCCTTTCCTTTTCACTGTTTTTACACAAAAAAATCTTCCTTGTAATTCACACCAAAAAACTTCTTGTAACTGCTTAACTCATGGTGCATTGCACTAATACTGCGGTGGATNCTTCCTTGTAATTCACACCAAAAAACTTCTTGTAACTGCTTAACTCATGGTGCATTGCACTAATACTGCGGTGGATGTGGCAAGAAGCAGAATACACTCGCTTGGTGGAGTGGATGACAGGTGACGAGGTAACACTCCCCACACAACCAGACATGTTGCGAACCAGTAAACTGGACTCGCGTCGTGACAGACTCGTTCATGGAGTTTCTTTTGGAGCTGGGGCTGCGGACTCGACCCCGCGTCTTGCGCAGACAGATGGTGTGGAGTAGCAGACAGGAGTTTAGCTGATGTTGTGTATGGCAGACTGAAGTTGATGGATGGCAGGAGGCGACATTGCTGAGTTGGTTAACTTACAATGGTATTCTGTAATGGTCCCAAGGTAAAGTCGACACGTTATCAGACTCCATGTAGCACTTGTCGTCACTTGACAAGTCAATCTTGGTAACATGTTTGGTGAAGATATCGTGGGCACGTGAACGGAAATGGTATTAGGTCCCCATAACCCGTGAATTTTGCATAATGCAATCCAAATAATCCTCGTGCAGGAGTGACTGCAACATGTTGGCTTTCACGCCCTTGACTTAACACACACACTGGTCATTCANAAATAATCCTCGTGCAGGAGTGACTGCAACATGTTGGCTTTCACGCCCTTGACTTAACACACACACTGGTCATTCACAGCAGTATATGTGTAAAGTTTAGGACGTAAACCCACAAAGTGTGTAATGATGCGGCCAGCACATTCAACCTTCATNCAGCAGTATATGTGTAAAGTTTAGGACGTAAACCCACAAAGTGTGTAATGATGCGGCCAGCACATTCAACCTTCATAATTCCTGTAACACCTTTCTTCACTAAGGGGAACTTTTACGAATTATTTGGCGCATAATTGGAACTGTCAAACCATGTAGCCAAATCAGAGGAAATAGCCTAGTAGACATCGTGACAGTCTGCTTGATACAACACTGAATTGGTNCAAACCATGTAGCCAAATCAGAGGAAATAGCCTAGTAGACATCGTGACAGTCTGCTTGATACAACACTGAATTGGTATCGCAGTAGAGCAGGTGCAATGCTATCTGAGGAAATGTTTTCTGCATGTAATTGTAAATAAAGTGGTATAAAAACACTTTTGACAAATCTAGAACAGTAACACCAGTATACAAAGTCTTGTTAAACGTAACAGATACCTTGTTAATTTCAATTAAGAGTAAATCCTCATCGAATATACGGCTTTCCTAGAATGTCGGGCGCCTAATCAATTCTGCCGCCCCATATATCGTATCATACCTCGAAATGACTCTGATGTTTTTTTCCGGCGCACATTTCGCAACATCTTTCCATGTACGGAATTACTCACAAATTTAAAAACTATTAATCAAATGCATTCGCTGCCTGAGAATGTTTTTCAATAATAATAGGAATGTACGGAGTCATCCACGCCTTTTGCTCAAAGCGCAGAGCGCGGCGAACAGCGTCGAGTTTGGCTCCATACATCAAATAGTGCTTCAGTGTTTCCCCGTGTACAGAAAACATTTTCCGTGGTGCGAGTGTCAAAAAAATTTCTTAGTCTTGCCGTTCAGCGGTATGGTACTGACTGGAGCAAGATATATATCACGTAGGACATCGTGACATTCAACTGGAAAAGACGAAATATTCTGTGAAAAATACTGGAATCCTCGGCATTATCTATGTTGGCTAAATCCCACGCTGAAAATTCGCCTGCCTGAACCCACTCGAAACTTCCAGTAGGTAACTTTCACTTCACCGTGTGGTTTTACAATCCGTTGACGTCGAAGTAACAAATTTATTTCTCTACCACACTGGAGTCATACTTATCACCCACGTAAATATGATTAGCTTTTGCGTGCCTTCTTGAAACCTGGGTAATACCTCCCCTGACACCGCGCTCCACAAAGAGATACTTATCCATGTGCGTTAACAACTCGAGCCGCAGAAAATTCTTTTTATAAAAAAGCGTCCCAAGACAGGGAATTACATGACATGGCGTACATTGTGGGTTCAAGACCATATTCTGCCAAATATATGGTCCTGAATTTCTCAAAAATGTCTGCAAACAAACACGTGTCCAAGTGTAAATACTGCATTTCGTACTCCATTGAATTTTGACAGTTAAACGCATTCCATGCGGATTGAGCATGAGCGTATTCCTCATCACTTATGCCCTCGCCTTTCATTACATTATGAAATGCGTCCTTTTGTGGGGTGAGGTACAGTTGAAATTGTCAATATACTTAACAAAGTCATAGGGAAATTCTCCCTTTCTTTGTACCAATTCAAATTGGGTGTTGTCTGTAAACTGTGACCGGGTGGTAGTCATCTGTGCAGAAGACAAATTATCTGTCAATGTTTCCAAATATGCTTTCATGAGTCAATGACACGTAAATACACAACTCGCGTACCTCCCTGCGAGTTTTTCCCAAGGGGAAGGCGTTTTATGATGCATTTATAATTTTCCAAGATGGTTTCAATCACCCTTATCGCGCCCGGATATTCTATTATCACGCTTCCATAGGGCTGAGTGATGTTTTGGGGAGTTTCATTACAAAAGGCGCATCATAATTCTGCATATTATGAAATACTGCGACAAGTAGATTTTTTTCCAGCCTGGACATTGAATTACATTGATTATGTGCGTGGCCTTTGATTGCGCCCGTCAAATTATCATGGTCGATCACAAAGACTTTTCCGAGCTGCTTATTTCAACTTGTCTGAGACATATGTCTAGCCCTGTCAGCTATTGTCAACGGCTTCATTGGAACCGTTGTGCTGTACACAACTGCGACCCTCTTCGTTAACTCAACTAAATTGTCAACCATCTTATACACACAATATTCACCCACAGAATGGTGATACTCTGTTAAATTGGGATCGTGAGCACACACGAGCAAAATGCTACAAGCATATGGAACATGTTTATTGATGGTTGTTGTGCCACTGACATCAGTTTGGTGCAAGCACGTGGACATGGGTTTAATATAAGAACCAGTATCGCAGTACACAATAAAATCCATTATTTGCTGTTTGGAAAAATTATTGAACTGAATATACTTATTTTCCTCAATTGGGAAAGTACACTAAACAGCATTGTGTTGTTGGTATAAATCACTATGATTTGTGAGTTTCTCCTCACTTGAAAAATACTCAAGGCAGTACTCGCAAACACAAATTTTCTTGTGCCTCTTAGTCAACTGACCGCGAACCAAACGTGACAAATTCTTAATTAAAACAAAATAAAAATGAGTGGTATAACCACTAGCACGAATAGCCAAGATATTCACATGGCGCTCACATCGCACAGGAGAAATGCGAATGGGTACGATACGTCCTAATTAGCAAACATCTCGTCAACAATATTCCCGCCCTTGTCTACCACAGAATAGACATTAATGGAAACCTTATTGAGCTCCTCCAAATGTTTTATTCCGTGTAACACGACGGGAGTCGATAATCCCCTCGTAATCAGAACTCGACAAGAATCTGGGTATGAGTATAATTTCTCGGCATTGTTTCTGGCAGGAAACAAACCAGCTAATACGACCTACAGAAAACATTAATCTGTTGTACAGTGAATGTTAATGCAAGCCAACCTACTGGAAATGAAATTAGGTAGCTTTATGTGAGAAGCACGTACAATCTATGGTCTGAACTGCGAAATGTGTACATGCATTTGCAGTATCAGTTTCATCCCCCAGCCGATAACTCTACCACAAAACTCACTAATGTTCATAGTGAGTTGAAGGACGATGTGATCACCGTATATCTCGCCAATATCGGATGATTGGAAGATGGATGTGGCTTTAGTGCTGAAATAAAACTAGTGGCCAGAAAGGATGCATTGCATCTGATAAAGAAAAGTGTTATATCCGCGTCTGTTTCAACCCGGTCGTTATCTATTCGAGCATCCAGGAGTCTTCTGTCGAACGCGGTATCCAAGGTCGCATACGTTAAATCCCGAGGCAAACCTACATCGACCGATGAATCAGAACTTGAATGACTCTCTGATTCACTACTAAAACGAGAATGTTTAACTGAAGGGCCTTCCATCGCAATTTTCCTACTCGCCAAATATTGCCTCTAAACCCACCTGGAAGCAGCCGATCTGAAACAAAAAAAAAAAATTATAGTTGCATATAACATTATAAATATACCATGAAAAATAAGCCAAATATAAACAGAATATGTGTGCCTATCACTAAAGAATGCATGTTAACCCATTATGTTATAACCACTACGCATTTCCCCAATTGCAGNGCATGTTAACCCATTATGTTATAACCACTACGCATTTCCCCAATTGCAGTATCTGAACATTTTGAATCTTAGCCCTACCAGAGACGTTCCAAATTTACCCTAGCACTCTACTAACTATACTTACCCGAGACGCTCCATATTTACCCTAGCACTCTACTAACTATACTTACATTTAAAAAGTAGTTAACATTAATGAAAAAAAACTTATATTTAAAATTAGTAAATAAAAAAATTATTTACATTTAAAAGTGGTTAATCCTCAGCGCAGAACACTCCGGAACCATTAAAGTGTAAGCGCGATGCAACCACTGGATTTCGCGAGACCCTTCTCCATCGCACGACACCCGGCCAGAAAGTAACCTATAGCGACCAGTGATCCTCTAGTACAAGCAACTCGGAGAGATGTTCTCGCTTCGAGAGTTGAAGAACGACTGAGAGAGAATCTGTGTTTCACCCAACCTCCTCCCCCTCTAGCTACGACAAAAATAAACGCGTTTTCACTGAAAGGCGTTGTGACCCACTTCCAACATGCGCGCGGTGGAGGTTAGAAAAAATAATTCAGCAAGTGAGGGTTACAAAAAATAACTCGGGAGATACGAGTGACGAGGTGCGGGGTTTAGAAAAAAAATTAGGTGTTCACTATACTGGGAATACCGCTGCCTTTGACACAAAAAAACCGCCCCACAGTTTAGAAAAAACGCAGGGTTAACATGGAAAGGAGGTCAGGTAGCACCACATATTTATAAAAAAAACGCGGGGCTCTAAAATACCTTCATTTTTTGTTCACGCAAGGAAGGCACGCAGGTGTGTTTTGGGAGTAATGTAGGTCACCCCCCCCCCCCCNGAATGGATGTCCCCACCCGACAAAATCAAGAACATGTCAGGAGCAATGTGATCAACATGGGGCAACGCTTTGATGCCAGCAAGATGCCAGAAAGACGCCCAGAGATGCCACACCATGTGGTGTAAAAGCGCGCCATAACCAGCTTCGCAGCTTCCATTACATCAACGGTGCAGGGCATGCGCAGTGAGTCAGCCATAACGGGACAGCGAGACGTCACCACCCGTCCCCTCCCCAGTATGCAGCAAGTACTGCCCAGCAGAGAAAACAGGTGCACCCGCACTCACCCACTCCACTCTTCCAGGTAAAAAGGTTGGGACATACAATTCTTTCTTACAGGTATGGAATGTAGCATGCAGTTACTTTATGATAAGTTTACTTTCCATTCTGTTTGGATTGTAGCAATACATTACTAGTTTCGTTGTTAACAATACATGTGAAACATAACATCGGGTTACGAACTGTTTATTTTTTCAAATGTATCATTAAGTTACTAATTTTATTAAATGTGTGTGTTAACATCACACTTTTCAGTATAAGGTATGGGGAAGGACACGTTAGGTCATAATAACACCATTAAGGTTTCAGTCTATTTATTTATTTATATAAAAAACGTATAAAACACAGTATCTGTTAAACTTTGTCATTACGTTTTGACACATAATTTTGACAAACAATACTCTCTTTACTTCTCTGTTTATTCACTCAAAATGTTACAGACTGTTTGCATTTTCAGCAGATATTGATTTATTACACTGGTTTACAATCCCTTGAATATATTCTTCCTGAAACATTAACGTCTCGCAATTTTCTTGTTTCCTTCAAGTCAGTTTAGGTTTTTCATTATACGTTTGCGTACAAATGTTTTTACTGTATTCTGGAGCATGCAATACTAAATTTGGAACCAGGTCTGGGTATGTTTCCAAGAAGTGAGAAGAGACTTCGTCGACACTTGCAGGTAGCGAGGTATTCGGTCTCATGTAATGTACAGGACATTTGTTTATGTCGGAACATTGAATTAACTCATGCGATTTTTCGTTCGATAATGAAAAATGCGTCATTCTGAAGTGAAAAATGGAGTCGCAACTTACAGAAAACTGCCTAAGCAAATCATTGCTGTAATGCGCATGCTCAACAATCGATTTACACTGAGTAATGGTAACACACGGGTTGCTAGAATGAAAATATGCAATTTTCTCTTACGGTTTGACAAACAGACGTTGACACTATGAACACCAACTTACGACTGCTCCACAGGTACTTGCTAGTTTTTTTTTTTACCAACAACTAAACATTTTACTATGCAACAAGTGTCTAAATAATTTTGTAATATTGATTTTGCATTTAGATTTTTCAATACATACACATGATAAATTGAGTTAATCACCACTTTCCTCTAGCTCAGTCTTTAAAAAATCTTTTACTGCGAGCAAGAAAAAGTTGTAGGGTGAACTATGGTTAAGCTGAAAACTGTGCACAAAATACTTTGTTGATACACAACCTGTAACTAATATATACCGAAACTCATTTACTGCCTCAAAAACATGCATATCTCCATTAAAATCTTCAAAGTATTGCAATCGCAGATATCTGTAAATATTATGTTTCAAACTTTCTCTTTCAATACTATATGCTGTGTTCGCATTTACATTTCACATTCCGAAAGTCATATAACGAAATTAACATAACATTTAGAACTATCACAATACTAGAATCAATTATACAACGGTTATGAAACCAGGACCATATGTACTCGAGAAAATAAGATCTTCCACAAAAATTTATTTGAAAGAGGTAATTGATATCTCACAACCGTGTTCGATGATAAAGTACTTGCCATTTGGATGAAACTTCATTCTTACACCTACCGCAGAAAGAGGATGGAAGCGAAATTAATCAAGATGTGAGTTGGCAAATTCACATGCCCAAGTATTACACACAGACGGAAATGAGAGATTTCCTTGTTGTAAAATAAATGTGTGAATAGTCCTGTCACACACTTCCTTCCAATGGATGTTGATCCCAGAGTCGGGGCGAATAAGTTCGTAGGTGATTTTTCCGTTTGCACGTACTTCCATAATCTCTTCGTTAAAGCTTGCTATAATTAAGTCTTGTAGTGAACATGGTAAATCGCTGTCGGTTCTCAGGTACCGCACAGCACACTCGATGTTGTTGCGTTCCATTCTTTCACCAAACACAACGCCTTCATATAAACCGTAGTTATAATACCAATATTCAATATCATTACCAGCTTGTGTCTGCAACTTACCGTCGTATGGTTTGAAATTTACTCGTCGATGCCCTACTTGCAACACCTCGTAGCATGCACCTTGAATATGCACGCCATGCTTATATACGAATGACTGAAGCTCTGGTGAAGATACCCCTTGCCTATATAGGCTTACGGCCATATTGAATTTTTTTTCATTAAACTAAATTACTTAGGCTTGCTTTCGCCAACTCTGCATATTCACATACCGCAGGGTGAAACTAACAGCCGGTTTTCGCTGAGAATTTCAGTAATATAATATATTGTATTACATTTTTCCGTCCAGACTACAGGTATGGCAAAACAGTCCATTTGTAACACATATTTGATTTGTCTATATGAAGTCTTTTCTGAAATCTGTTCATCTAAAAAATCTTTCTCCAATTAATTTAAACAGCATGGCAATATTGTGTCTGGTCATAAATTAAACACTGCATACTCGCGCCCATTGTATTCACATATTTCCTCGTACGTGTATTCCGGACTAATTACCGAAATCTCCAATGTTCGCCTCTGTCACACATTTAAATTTGTAGCAGAGTATTGTTATTAAAGCGGAACCAGATATGTTTATATCCCGGGAGAACACTCGCATACTCCAATTCAGGATTACATTTCTCCATTCGCGTCCTAAACTGTACTGATATAACACTACTATTCGTGGTGTATTTATACACCGATCAGGATATCCTCCTCCTCAGCCCACTACGTTGATAACGACCATTTAAGCATTAATTAAAAATGTTTACCTGTAGAAATGAGTGATGATTTATGTATCTACATATCACGTAACTTTTTGAATGACGGAAACTTAATCTCTTTCTGTATATCTATTATTTTACCACTCCACACGCTTGCTAGAATACATTTTTGATCCAGTCCACAGAAGAATATCTCCTTGTCTTTGAAATATCTGTTGCAAATAGAGGGTAAGTCGCCGTATTCCATACATGCACTCTCCCACACCAATACATGAATATTTTTTGAACCCAAGTGTTGATGCGCATATACTTCCTACTTAAATATTTCCACTCAGAAGGTTATTTGAATGTGAACACAGTGGTATGGTCATGTATGCCAATGATAGCGATTTACTTAAGAATAAACTTTTTTTGTACTTGGAAACCATTAATATTACACAAAATGTTAATTTGATGACACTACGTCATAAACAGAAACTTAATTACGTTAATACCTTGACTAACTTAACCAGAAAATTATAAGATACTAGTCTATTGTGTATTATTAATGGGTAATCTTGGGTATTTTGGGGAATGTTGACATTTCCAGTTATTTTATTGCACGAATCAATAACACTTTAATTTATAGAGCCATTTTGTTTACTAACTTCAAACACGAACAAAGGATCTAATATCGGTGCACTGTCTTTTGAATAATATGTCTTTTGAAATTGCCTGTACATATTGTACCAAACAAGATACTCGCTATTTGCAAAATACGTTTTAAAGTCAATGTACGGGTAAACTTGACTATTAAGAATTAATTTAATATTTTTATCATTGCATTTATCGAATAATTACCTATCCACTTTTAAGTTATTTTCGCGATTGGTTTGGAAAGATAAAATGATGTATCTCAGTTTTTCATTTCAGAAACATGAAGTTACACTCCATACAACTTTCTTGGATGGTATTACTTACGGGAACATCTCCAGACTTTAGGACCTGAATACCAGATCTAGGTTTTTCCCCTTTTTCAATATATTGAAGAAATTTCACTCATTCAAGAGCGTTAATTTTAATATGCGTCATCAACCATTCCACACTACTTAGTTTGAAAGTAACACCTTTGTCTCCATTACCCGTGTCGCGTATACCATTCAAGTGTGTATTGCTAAATAAAATAATCAATTCTTGTTTAGCATTTACGATACCTAGTTTATAGTCTTCAGCGAATCCCAATAATGTGCATAGTAATACGACAACTTCGTATTTCCCACAGGGGTTAATTACCAGTTTATAATTATCAGTGTTGTTCCACCCATACATCCTACATGTACTAACGTCGTTTGTTGTTAACGACAGGTAATTATTTATCGTAGATGTAATTCCAACATCTCGAGTCTGGTCGACTTGTGTCCCGTTCAATTAGTATGCGAGTCTGTCTATTAGATGAAGTACACTGAGGCGACAAACGTCATGGGATACCTCCTAATATCGTGTTGGACCTCCTTTTACCCAGTGAAGTGCAGCAACTCGACGTGGCATGGACTCAACAAGTCGTTGGAAGTCCCCGGCAGAAATATTTAGCCATGCTGCTTCTATAGACGTCCATAATTGCGAAAGTGTTGCCGGTGCAGGAGTTTGTGCACGAACACTGACTTCTCGATTATGTCCAATAAATGTTCGATGGGATTCATGTCGGGAAATCTTGGAGGCCAAATCATTCGCTGGAATTGTTCAGAATGTTCAGAATTGTTCGCGAACAGTTGTGGCCCGGTGACATGGCGCATTGCCATCAATAAAAATTCCATCGTTGTTTGGGTACATGAAGTCCATGAATGGCTGCAAGTGGTCTCTAAGTAGCTGAACATAACCCTTTCCAGTCAATAGTCACTTCAGTTGGACCAGAGGACCCAGTCCATTCCATGTAAAAACAGCCCAACCCATTATGGAGCAACCACCAGCTTGCACAGTTCCTTGTTGACAACTTGGGTCCATGGATTCGTGGGGTCTGCCTCACACTCGAACACTACCTTCAGCTCTTACCAACTTAAATCGGGACTCATCTGACAAAACCACGGTTTTCCAGTCGTCTAGGGTCCAACCGATATGGTCACGAGCCCAGGAGAGGTGCTGCAGGCGATGTCGTGCTGTTAGTAAAGGCACTCGAGTCAGTCTTCTGCTGGCATAGCCCAGTACAGCCAAAGTTCGCCGCACTGTCCTAACGGATACGTCCGTCGTACGTCCCACATTGATTCCGGCGGTTATTTCACGCAGTGTTGCTTGTCTGTTAACACTGACCATTCTGCGCACACGTCGTTGGTCTTGGTCATTAAGTGCAGGCGGTCGGCCACTGCGTTGTCCATGGTGGGAGGTTATGCCTTAAATGAGATATTCTCGGCACACTCTTGACATTGTGGGTCTTGGAATTTTGAATTCCCTAACTATTTCCGAAATTGAATGTCCCATGCGTCCAGCTCCAACTACCATTCTGCGTTCAAAGTATTTTAATTCGCATCGTGCGGCCATAATCACGTCAAAACCCTTTTCACATGAATCACTTGACTACAAATGAAAGCCCAACCAATGCACTGCCCATTTATACATTTTGTACGCGATACTACTGCCATCTGTATATTTGCATATTGCTATCCCATGACTTTTGTCACATCTGTGTATATCGTTATGTATTATTCCTGTAGTTTTGGCAGTACTTCCATCAGCTGTCTTTTTCATTGTGTCTCTGAACCGCAAAACCGATTTCGAAGGTAATGTGTATATATCAAGATTTTTAATAGGAATTCCTATTTATGATGTAAATGTATAAGGTCCCACTCTAAATGGTTCGTAGACACATATCTCCGTAATGGTTATAGAGTCTTCATAACTTATGAGCTGCTCGACATTAAGCATCTCTTACATCTTTATTCGCCTTATATCCCTATTCACTTAAAAGCAATCCGTTGCTTCGTGTTAACCGTTTTGGCTTTCTTATTTAACTGAGCACTTAACGTTGTCTTTAACGTCTTTTAGTAGGTATTGACTTGTGTTTCAATAAAGGATGAGCAGGTTTATTTTGAGTATGGTAAACAATTCCCATTTTGTTGCATTACTGAAATTGCATCTCTTTTTCTAGTACTTTCTATACACCTTTTTTCAGATGTAGATGCACGGTTACCTCTTCGTTTCTAAAGTTAATAAGTTTACCATTTTGATCGACCATATTGATAACAATTTCGTCAACGCGATTACTTATTACAGGAACATAAATTAAAGTATTTGGAATTTAATTTTTTTTATATCCTGGTGCAACTGAACAAGTGAATTCGTGTATTGTGTTCGTAGGTTTACTGTATAAAAACAAACATCCGACAATATTTTCATTCACACGATACACGTTAACTGACAAAGTAAAGACAACAGTTTGTTAAAATCTGTATTTAAGAATCTTAATGTTTATGATGAACGGAAACAGCATTTTAAAGTTGGCGATTATGTTCGTGTGTCGAAACTAAAAGGTGTATTTGAGAAAAAAATGAGATTAATTGGTTTTATGAAACATTTTTTAAGTTTATTTCTATGAAACACTCATATCCTCGAGTATATTACCTTGAATCGTACTTTGGTGAACTGGTCAGGGGCGGTTTTATGCTTATGAATTGCAGAAAGTTAGTTCGCCACAGAAGTAGCATATTTACCTTTTTTTTAATGTTATGTGTAAAAAATAGATTATTGATTAGATGGAAATGGTTCACGAAAGTTCATGAATCGTGGGTAAGTAACCGAAGTATTCCAGGTTTGAAATCTGTGAAACAGACCTACTCTCTGTCTGCCTGTTCGGGCTGACCTGCTTTCTCAAAGGGCGGAGTTGGGTAGCATAATTTAACAGTTATAATGGGATCGCCTCGGATTTTTTGTGATGATTTTATAAGGGTAGCTGTTCGAGGTAAAAAAAAATACGTTGCCGCAAGGGCTGAAACTGGGTTGCCTCTCAACACAGCTATATCTTCAAAAATTGTATAAGGTATGAACCACTGTTCCCACCACTGTCTTTTGTATTCGTCTGTGGAGATTGTTAAAATTGTATCAATGTCTACAAGTGAGTTGATAGAGGCATTTGAAGAATTAATTGAAACAATTAATTGAACAATCAATGTTCAAACTCTCAGTTTGAACATTGAGTGGGACGATTTACATTTTAATGTTTTGAATGGTGTGGCGTTGCTGTTGCCAGAGGAGGAACCACTGGATCTGAGTCGAGGCTGAATGTGGAGTCATGTCACTGTGTTTGTTTGTTTACATCGGAGCGGCCTATAGACATTTCGCCGCGGGCTCCAGTCCCTTGTCCTACAGATTACGGATGTCAAGCCATCTGTCCGTTACCCAGCTGTCCGCTCTCCAGAGGTTGCTGCTCACCAGGTTCCCGCCTTCGCTCCAACTGCGCAGGCTCCCATCTTGGAAGACACCGATGTCATCCCTCAGCAGGATGGAGACAGCGTGGAACGATATACCCCTCCCACCCCCCATTGCGGGAATTGGATCCCTTCTTGTGTTTCAACGGGGTTGGCTAACGCACGACGTCATCTTTATCATCACTGACATATGAACGTTTAGGTATGTCGTATGACGAAAAGTCGACATCGTCCTCATTACCTCCCTCCTGGTCAAGGTAATGGACGAAACTCGTTACCATCTCAGGGAGAGTAGATTTGGTCTGAAGTTAGGGGCTGTTAGACCTGATTTCATGGGGTCTCCATTTGTGGGTTCACCCGCCCCCCTCGCCCAATCCATTACCGTTGCCTTACGTATATAGTCCTATATCTCCAGCATTACCCCTACCTCCGACCTCACCACTGGCCTCGCAAACGGAGGGTTTGTCTCTCTTTGCGATGTCGACGAGAACGTGCGATGATGTGTGCGTTTATTCGCACAATGGCTGGGCGGGGGGAGGGGGGGAGGCAGTTGTTTTTAATGCGGTAGATGCAATTTATAATTTTTTAACTTTAAAGCTTCCTTTATGTAAACTGTGTTGAATGTTATGCCAAATGTATTAAAATATTTATTTAGAATGTTATTTAAAACACAAGATATTGACATACATACACGTTCTGTTTTTTCCATAATTGTTTCATTACACTTTTATGCAATTATCTAATGAGAATCATATTTCTACAAGACAGTGCTTTGTGAGTAAACAAGACGGTATTTCGCGTTTATTTGCATCGAGTGTAAAATTGGGTGTCGTCATATGGAAGAGAGCTTTGAATAATGTTTATACGTGCGAAGTGCTTTTTTGTGCGTTAGAGGTTCTCTGTGGTTGTGTATATTTTAACGTAATAAATAAAAGGAAATCAAGAAAACATACTTAGTATTTTTTCAATAATACCATCATTATTTGTGTATTGATTTTTTATTGAAATGAGATGTTACATATGTACACATAATATCCTTTTTTATACAGACATTTGCTCTTAATATCATACACACGACATTAGAGTGTTTGACATACACTTTTTTTTTTTACTAAAGTATATTTGTGATGTACAGTATTCTTCGGTTGCATCCTTAATGCATATAAGATAAATTCTTCAAACAGGAATTAACCTAAGCCTTTTTACAACAACATGATTGAACATATATGTATTTTCCAAATGTTAACACCACGATTACCTAAGACATAGTTATGTATACAAAGTATAATGTATAAACGTATTGCTTACACATAGTTTTATTGAGCTTGCATCAGACAATTGCATGAAATCACGCGAAGCTTCGCTTTTGCATTGAGAACAAAACATTGGCTTTAAACATATATGTATTTTACAAGAAAGTGGTTTTAACAATGCATTAAGATTACTGCATGCGTAGTATTTTCTGATATTAATAATTTGAGTATCTCCGTTACATAAAGATTTTACAATTTTTTTTTTGTGGTTTACCTAACACGTATAGTGGTATTCCGGAATCAGTTCTTCGTTTGCATATTGGTATCACAAACATTTATTGTCAAATAAGTGTCTATCAAATTATTCCACAGATATGATGCTTTAAATTTAAACCGTTTTGTGGACTTATCATCGTCTAAGTATGATAGACACTTCGTTGACAATAAATGTTTGTGATACGTCGCGTCGCGTCGTACGGGTTTTCAAACCCTTGGCCACAACAAAGCATTTTTTATAACACTTACAGTTTTTGCACATAACAATAATTTTTTTTATATTAATAGGTACAGTAATTCTGTTGGTGTTTCCGAGGTGACGGACAAACTGTCAGGCACTTCGTAACCTTGTTTGAGTTAGGTTATTTCTTCCATTTAATTTACCAAACCTTCCCGTCTTGTGTGTGTGGATGATGCGCGAATATATCGTTCGTCATTGCAGGTATGCCTAAGGGACAGTCCTCACACTACAGGTATGAAATAATATCGGGATCATCCCGCAGCTGTTGTGGCAGATAATTCTATACATATTTTATTTCATGGGGTGAGAAGTAAATGATATAGTATTTCGGAAGAAAAGCTAGTTCATTTACAATGTCTAATACAAGTAACATCTTACTTTTTCTGTATGCTAACATCGCATAATACACGCGGTACGATTTACAGCAGTGTATTTGATTCTAGGTTTGTTGGAGAGAAGTGTTTGTAGGATAAAATACCTTTTCCTGTTCTCTTGAAAAGGGAGAGTTCGTTAAAAATGAATGAACCTACGCAAGGTTGCTTTCCGTTCTGTGTCGATACCTCGTCCCAACTGATTGCGGGGTGTGGGCCTCAGGTAGTGCGGCATGCAGAGCGCAATCCTTAAGTGGTTCGTCTAGTCACTCGTCGACGCACACGACAATGTTAATGTCATATACGCATAGGTACTTTCTACCTATCTTATATTGCCACTGACTATTGCCAAAGCAGGTGGCGTCACACGGGTTGATGAGGTTTGGTTGAACGTTACACACACACATATATATATATATATATATATATATAATTTTTTTTTCAAAATATTTCCGCCTTTTATACTACGAACCAATATGGCGGTAATCCCCCGCGACTTTTTTCATCCCTACAATGCCCCAGTGCTCCGTGGGGTGAGGGAGAGAGTTACTTTCAGTTCGCCCTCGGAGCTGGAGGCTGTCAAACTCCCTGCAGGCATGTGCTCGACTCCCGTACCTATATTACACAATCTAAGATGACGGATGTATATCACAAACATATTAGCGTTTGAGCAGTGGCCGGGGTAGGACGTGTATTTAGTGTGTAATTACCATCTAATTACTTTTGGTATGTGTACTTAGTCTCGGCACATGTAATTATCAACGGTATATGTAGTTATTACTTACGTAATTCCTCATTACACAATTGCTCGTTACGGAAATACTCATTACGCAGTTACTTACCTTTTACGGAACTCGAACCGAGGAGCGCCTCACCAACTTCGTCAGTTGTGTTTCGGCAGTCGATGGGTAAACATGTGTACTTAGTTTGTAATTACTCATTCGGTATATGTGTTTTGTCTCGGTACATGTACTTACTCTCGGTACTTTTAATAGTTAATTACGCAATTACTTATTACACAATTACTCATTACGCAATTACATATAATTACGCTCCACAGGTCTCGAACCAAGGACTGACCGAATCCTCAACCCTCCTGGTCGAACCTTACACTCCCCTTACCCGCCCCTAGCTGCTCGCCCCCCAAACTTCCTCGAAAATTTTCAAAGTCCCGCAAATGTCGCTTGGGCACTTTGTCTAGAGAAAGGGTACCCCCACAAGCAACGGTCAATCACAGCACACCTCAGGAGGGGTGGTAGAACCCATCAGCCAACCACAACACACCTCCAAGAGCGGAGAGGTGGGATCATCTGTTTCCCAGGTTAGAACCCCTTACTGCACCATGTTTCATATTTGATACTTGTTATTCCTTATTATAAAGAATTATTTTCCGGGCACCACAAATGTAATATGGCGGCATATGCATGTTTTTGATTCCTTACAAAATAATTTTGTGAATAGTGCTAGGGGTTAAGAATTGTTACACAGCATCTATTGTGGTTTATGTTTTGTACGGCCATCTTGTTCTTTCGTGATGAAAGCTTTAGCATCTTTGAACCGCCAGTTTAAAGGTGAGAATCCTACACTCATTGGTTTAAAATTATGTTTATCTTAGTGTGTTTCTTGTATTTTCTCTATATGGTACCAAAACGTTTTAAAAGATGCATAGGTTATTTATTAGAGTCATTATTATGAGCGTATCAAATGTGATACATTGGGGAGCAACAATACTACCATTATTTTTGTTACAATTCTTTTCACAAGTTGAGCTTCGTAACAGATAATTTATTGTCTGTACCAGATTGACATTTAAAAGTTCTAATGTCTATCAACTGATCTGTGTTGTCATCATTAAAAACTACTCATAATTACAAACGTTCATATTCTACTTCAGAACAATAAAAAAACATTGAATACATCAGTATTAGAACAGATGATTTATTATTATTTCTTCTTACCATATGATACTATTCTGATACATTACTCTTTACAGATTAGTGAAATAGCCTCTGTTATATCATATGAGAGTGAAGATGAAGATCTGGAGGATAGTACGATGATCCAGACTGGTTACCTAATCATCAAAACAAGAACAGAAGACTGGCGGTAGTTGTGGCACCACTTGATGAAGAATCAGGTGAGTAGTGGTTATGGTACTATCCATTATTCTTATTCTTATTTCATAGTTCTAGTTTTAATTATGTGTTTCATCTTCCTCAGATGAGTCCAATGACGAGGCCTACCGAAGTCCACAGCCTGGTTTGGGAAGTCGGAACTCTCCAGCAACAAGATGGCATTGTGTTCAAGGTAACAGTCGTGAGAAACCTCCATCTATTTGGCAATACACACGAGTAGAGTCCCAGCCTTTACAATAAAGTGTAGACTACTTCAAATAATATTTTGACAAGGACATTCTTTGTTCTATTGCTGATCAATGTAATCTCTACAGCATTCGAACAGATGTAAACAAGCCCCTGAATACAAATGAGATCTAACAGTTTATAGGCCTTTGTATTTGTATGTATACCTATGATCTTCCAAGGTCACTTTGGCACTGGTCTGCAGAAACGAATGTGGGGAAAATTCAGAGTGTAATGCCACGAAATCGATGGGACTGATTGAAAAACTAGCTCCATTACAATGAGAACTCTAGTATTCCTCCAATAGATGATCCCAACAAGGACAGGTTGTTTAAAATTCGTCCTCTGATTCTTTGAAACAAACTTTCATTGACATAACTCTGGATGACCAACAACTCTGTGATGATGAGCAAATTATACTATTCAAAGATAAAAGCTCATTGAAGTAGTACATTCCCAACAAGTCTCATAAGTTGGGGTACAAATTATTTGCTCTTTGTGACTCACGTGAAATTTTACATGATTTTAAAATTTACTCAGGTAAAATCTCGCCTGTGCCCAATCTTCCAGATTTAGGCGCAATCTCAAATGTTGTGTTGAGTTTGACTCAGACAGTACCAAATAACCAGAATTACCTAGTCTACTTTGATAACGGGTTTGCTTCACCTGCGCTTTTTGTTGCCCTAGCTAACCAAGAAATCGGAGCACTAGGAACAGTTAGGCTGTAAAGAAAAGAGGCCGAAGAAGTTTTGAGGAGAAAGAGACAACAATTGATGGAATCTATCTGAGAACAGTCAAATGGTTCGACAACAGAGCAGTTACTCTGGTTTCAACATTTGAATATGCTGAGCGAGTAGATAAGGTGACCCGCTATAATGCAAAGTCCATGGTTAAATAAGAGTTCCTCGCCAAAGACTCGTGAAAACCTACAATCGGTTCGTGGGTGGTGTGGATCTTTTGGACTCCCTTATTGCATATAACAGAATTATAAATAGGTCAAAGAAATGTTACTTAAGGTTCTTCTTTCAATTTTTGAATCTAGTTATCGTAACATCATGGCTGTTGTACCGCAGAGACTGCGATGCACATGGGATTGACAAGAAGCTAGTACCAGACCTACAAGAATTCAAGGCGGATGTGGCTGAATCATTCTGCAAAGAAGGAAATGACTTAAAGAAACGTGGAAGACCGTCCCCATCTGGCAATGAGGTTGACAAAATGTTTTATGCAAAAAATCAGAGGGGCCCAGCAGCCGCAATTCCAAACTTTGAAACTAGACGGGGCAGTATTGGACACTGGCCATTTTTCTCGGAGAAAAGGCAAAGATATAAATTTCCAGCCTGTAAAAATTTGTCAAGTGCTGTACGTACCAAGTGTTAAGTAAATGTGTGTTTTTGGAAGGGACGAAACTGCTTTGTGCAATTCCACTTGTAAAAAATGTAGGCTTTTACAATGTAACGGTTCATGGATTTGTTAGGTTTTATATATATCTGTATTTAGTTATGTTGTTATATAGTATCATACAGTTATGTATATCTTAATTTATTAATTTGAATTTGTCATGAAAATTAAACAGGAGAACTATAATGGTATTTTGAAATATTTTCAGATTTGTGAACTTCATTTTCAATAAATCTAATGAAACAATGTAGTGGTTTTAACACTTTTTTTCAGTTGCTGTTATATATAGTTACTTCACTATCAATACATGTCATGATTTATATAATGAAATTAATCAAATGTTGTATGTACCAAGTGTTTAGTAAATTAGTATTTTTCACTATTAGAAATGATACAAATCTTAAAACAGTGTAAAATATGCATTCAATGTGCAATGTATCATACGTTATACAAACTTAAATATCACATATGTACTTATTTAAAAACTCTAAAAAAATTCATATGCATCGATTTGAGGCTAAACATACATAAAACACCATTAAATATTATTTTCAAGAACTTTAATATTGCTGGGCAGTAATGGGTTTTAAAGGATGCCGGCAATTAGAATCCCTCTCTCCGACACTCGTTTACAGGTTATTCAAATGTCACTTAGGCCACTAATGACTCCCTAGCATGCTCAAACGGCATCGCTCTCACTACGCATGGTTGTTAACCATTCCCATACCTTACATCTCGACGATTTTGAGGTATGCTTTGTATATATTTGAAACATTGCTGCACGACCGAAGTTACATGTGGAAACCTGCCCGGTCCTTAATTTTGGCACACTAGTTTATGTTTCCGTATGGTATATGGAAACATTACTAATCTGGCACTGAAACCAAATTTCGTTCAATATGTTTTGTAATTTCCTTAAAGCTTTAATGTTAAACTTTGTTATGAAGGTGTGAAAATTTTTCGCCTTTTTCTTATATTCTTTTTGTTAAATGCATATAGACTATAGCTGATTCATTTTTAACAGCAAAACTTTCCAAGTTATCCTTCGACTACAAACAAGGAAATCTGTGATCAGCCGTAGCATAACACTATGTAAACCCCACACAATATCGAATTTTACGGTACAGTAAAATACGCAAAACCTAACTACTATAATAACTGATGTATGAGAGATGCCATTGAAATTATAAAACATCCTTCTAACATAAACGAGTAAAATATTTTATAAATTGAGCAACATCTGGGCCCCATTCATCGAAAAACGCAAGTACTATCTGGAGCAAACGACGGGGGCAAACTCGTCGCTGAGTAGCCAACCAGCTCAGCCACACAGGAGAGAATCAGCTAGGGTTTGGCCGAAGACTTAACCAACCAGGAGGAAAGCAGCCACATATTGGCTGTCATCTCCAGACAATAAGAAAGCTCATCTGTTTAGCCAAATGTATATAATTACAGGAAAACGCCACAGCGTCTCAGTAGTCAGCAGTTTATACTGCCGCTGCTTCTACTTCGAAGGCGGAGACTGCAGTGTCTTGCATCGGATAAAATAACAACATTTGCTTACACAGGGGGGGAGAGGAAGGGAGGAAGAGGTTCAGCGTATCCGGGCCCCTCATCTGATGACCCTGAAATACACCGGCATGTGTGAACTATAACTAGTTTTAAAGAAAATAGTTTTTTATTTTATCTTTTAAATAAATTGTTTAAATAATATACTAGGAAAGTTATTTATCATTGCTGTCATTACATCCGCACATTAACTTGCTCTTTGAATACACCATTCTGTGAAGCCATTTGTTGTTTGTTAAATTATTTATTTTATGTGGAATATAACTTCTGTACTTTGGACCTCTCATAATAAAACATTATATGTGCGCCTCTGCACAGTAACAGTGATACAGCTACAACTCAGAAGCCAAGAATATACAAAAAATATCTGAAAAAGTCTGCGAATGTTATTAATGTTATATCTACTGTTTAATTAGATCGACCCATAAATGTTCATCGTTTACTGTATGTGTTGAACGGAAATACGAAACTAAACAAACCTAAGGGCGTTCATTGAATATTGCACTAAGTAAAAAAAAAATGTTTGCTGAAATTTTTGTAGCTACCTTTATCATCTACGTAGGTGAGGTGCTTAAGGACTTTCATTTTTTATATTTTTAATTGTTTACGTTACTCTTGTTAGTTCCAGTAATGAACATGCAAAAGCGTTTATAACGAAGCTAACGTTATTTTGCATCACATTCCGACGCAGAAATCCATCTTTCCTGACGCCCTGTCGGCCTTCATCACTGACGTTGGCGTGGGAATGTTAATTAACAATCTAGAAGCCAGAGGGAAGTAAGAATTTAAAAGTCGGTTGTCTGCGCATCCACTGCGGTGAGCAAATTAACCCCTTTCTATCAGCCTCCACTCCTGGCGAAACACGAATGAAATAAAAAATTCCCGGTAATATTTTTGCAAACTTTTCCAGGTATCAAAAAGCAACGAACACATTATTAAAGTTCTCAGAGTTACATGAAACGTGTTTAATAGAAAAAGCTAAAGAGGTTCACCTGAGGAGATCAGTATTTTTGAAATGAGGTTTATCGTCAGAATTCTGAGATGGGCCAAAATTTCCGCAGAGAAGTTTTTTTGCAGTAAGCATGTTTATTAACACAGTCAACTGGTAAAACTAATTTCTGAAAACTTATTTACAGGACGTCATAAATAATATTACATGAGATTCTGTTCGAATTTTTGTATAGCAATATTCCTAAGGCCGGTAATGTTTCGCGATGTAATCCAAAAACATGCTGGCATTTCTATTTTTTTAAGACCACATCATTTAGCAATATACGAGGGCAAATCAATAAATAAGTTACACTTACACGTTATGGCCATGTATGAAACCACCTATACATAGGCAACACGGCTATGACAACATACAAGGTAAGTTCACTTTTCCACATAGTCCCCTAGAGTCTGTAAACATTTCTCGGAATGGTCAACCAACTTTTCGATTCCGGATGCGTAGACATCTCCTCCAGCGCTATGTAACCACCCGGAGACAACTGCTTTCACCTCCTCATTGTTTCGGAATCGTCGTCCACCGAGATCCTTTTTCAGCTTACCGAAAACATGAAAATCTCATGGTGCTAAGCTTGGGCTGTATGGAGGATGTGGCCATACCTCCCACTTGAATCGCTGCAGCAGTTCGGACGTTTGGCGGGCCGTGTGAGGTGTTGCGTTATCGTGCAACAAAATCACACCAGCGCTCAATTTTCCCCGGCGCTTCTCTTAATTGCTATACGTTTTCCTTCATAATTTTATCACGAACTCCCGAAAGTGCAGGCATAAAGTTGCTACTCATAAACCAAATTTGCAATGGTATATTTATAAGCTCATCTTAATTCGTCCCCCCCCCCTTTTCTCTTAAAATTTTTCTTCCTTGAGTGATTCCATGTTATTCTGTTACTCCTCTTTATTCATTCCATTATTTGTGCTTCTTTTTAATGGTTTAGAATTGTTACATTTTTCGTATTGACCTATGATATTCCAGGATTACGTAAGTCGTAGTTAGAGTTAATTCAGTTAAGTATAAGTTTAAATAAAACGCTGAGCTTCTAAACTTTACTAAAATTGAAATAAATAAATAAAATAATTACTTATATAAATTAAACCTAAAAATTTTACCAGAAAAAATAACTTAATTTCTCTTTACAATAACTATGATCACATAAATGTTTCTGGAAATGCAAATTAATTTCCAACTTGAATTATTGATGCTTCCAAAGGTTCATCCTTATCTTTTCCAAATTTCTCACTTCACGAAGTCTTAGCTACGGGCCTGTACACTGGGTATCTGATAGTGTTCTATATAGAAGAAAATCTCTTCATCAGTAGAGAGCATATCTCTTAGCTTTAAAATTCAGTACCAAAGTAGACGGCATAAAAGTATGTGTTGGTGTGACGTGAGTCACTAGACTTCTGCTCAACCGACACGCCCTGCAGGACTCTCCACCAATAGTAAGTATTCAGCACTCTGGCAGCTTCATTCCGTTTGGTCGGGTGGAATGGGAGATTGGATTCTTTCTTCGTTCCATAGCCACGGAGAAAAAATAATTGTTTTAAGACTTAATTATCCCTCTCCGTGTCAGCAATCGTGTAAATATTGCACCAGAAGTATTCTTACTGTCGGTAGGGTGCACAGCAAGGAATGAGTGCCTGATGTTTTGAACGTCTTCGTCTTGAGTCATCTGAATTGCGTAAGTTTCTATTCATTACGTCTACGAGTAGTTAATACTGATATACGCTGTTCATGGTAACATTAGCACTTTTGACAGCCATATGATAAGTTCACAAACGGTCATAGACAGGCGTACGACGCGTTACCGAATGGTGACGTCGCTATTATAATCTATTCGCGGTTTCTTCACACTTTTTGAATCAAACCTTCGAAACAATCACCACGTGTATGTCGTGTTTGGTTGTTTCCTAAATATATTACGTCTCAGAAGTGTTTTATACTCATCTATTTTTGGTTACATTTTGATTTTTTGGCGCTATTTTATCAATAAATAATCATATTTACTGTATTATTGATATTAATAAAAACAGGGAGAAAATAGGTATTTTGGCAATGGCTAGTAAGAAATAGTCCTTCTGCAACATTGTATTACACTGCGCGCGCACAAATGCAGTCCACTGTCTCTTTGGTGTATTTTTCTATTCTTGGTTAAGCTTTGTTTGCACGAGGCGGAGGAATATCCTAGAAGTAAAACTTAAGCTGGGTTTCAGAAAAGTTGGAAGTATTCGTGAATGGACCAAACGTGTGCGTTGTGTAAGTCATCACTGCCCTTGCAAAGCATGCATTTCCGCGTGCGAATAGAGCACACGTGCTTTAGCCACACGTTATGGCGAATTAGTTATTTAACTCCCATATTTCAACTTGCAGTAGTGATAAATTTTCGTAGTCCATTCTCATTACATTCAAATCGGGCACAGCCAGAAAGGAAGAACCACGTCTAGACGGAACCGTGATCCGAGACTTAGTCAATCACGTGGTTCGATTCCAAGCTTCAGGCGTGAATCTCCGGCCCCCAGGGGTGTACAGGTTCTCGACCTGGAAAGGAAATGTTGTATTGTGTGGAACGTGAAGAGTTGTAACGGAATGGAAAAGTGCACGAGACACGCCCACTCCACCTGCACTGACTATATTGTATGCATGCTAACTCACGTACACGCAGTAGAACGAAGTCTCTTACTCAGGAGGTCACTAATTTGATTCCTGCGAGAGTCCCGGGATTTGAGCTTCTGGCGTAGATAGTTGAGTCAAAACCAGATTGGCATGTTGTCTCGTTTAGCGCCGCTGACCTTAAAAGAAATCCCAGGCAGTAGGAGCGTAGAGAAATGAGTGGAGGTATTGAGAGTTGAAGAGTGGGAAGCAAGGGGAATATGGAGCAGCGCTGGAATGCAAGGGTGGGGGAAACGGGAAATCCTCGAGAAAACCGGCTGACCAACGGCATTGTTCGGCACGATTCCCACGTGTGAAAACACAGGAACAACCGTGTTGGGAATCGAACCCGGTTCACCTATGTGGGAGGCAAAGAAATGAGATGCAACTTTCACTGTGGGTCATGTATGCGACACAGTTGCTGGGCAGTGTGCCACGAGGACACTGCAGTTTGACCTCCGTAGAATAGGATCTTGAGAGCTGAAAATGTTGTGTGTCCCGATAGAGTTCCATTTGAAAGATAGTTGCTTCATGTTTATAAGAAATCCTGCAAAACCTTAAAAAATTTAAGTAACGTGCTTATACTATGTGTTATTTTTCAAATAGGGAAACAATAATTTTTAATCTAATTAAAATATCAGCACAATAGAAGAAGTTATCAAGTATATGGAGAATGTAATAGATAAAATTAATTGGAAAACGCATAATACGTCTTAAACAATTGAAAGGTAGTATTTAATAAGTTAGTAAATACATTATAAAGCCAAAAAAATTGGTACACCCGCCTAATATCGTGTAGGACCCTCGCGAGCACATAGAAGTGCCACAAGACGACGTGGCATGAACTCGACTAATGTCTGAAGGTATGCAGGAGGCAATTCACACCATTAATCCGTGCAGGGTAGTCCACAAATCCATAGGAGTGCGAAGCGGTGGAGACCTCTTCTGAACAGCACGTTGCAAGCAATCACAGATATGCTCAATAATGTTCATTTATGTTGATTTAGGTGGCCAATAGAAGTGTCTAAAGTCAGAAGAGTGTTCCTGGAGCCACTCGGTAGCAACTGTCGACGTGTGGGGTGTCGCATTGTCCTGCTGGAATTGTCCACGTTCGTCGGAATGCACAATGGACATGAATGGGTGCAGGTGATCGGACAGGATACTTACGTATCTGCCACCTGTCAGAGTCGTATCTAGACGTATCAGGAGTCCCATTTCATGCCAACTGCACATGCCCCATACAATGACAGAGCCTCCACCAGCTTGAACAGTACCCTGTTTACATGTAGGGTCCATGGATTCATGAGGATGTCTCCGGATTCATGAGGATGTCTCCATACCTGAACACGTTCATCCACCCGATACAATTGGAAACGAGACTCTTCAGACCAAGCAACGTGTTTCCAGTCAATTAACACCCCAGTGACGGTGCTGGCGGGCCCAGGCGAGGCGTAAAGCTTTTTGTCATGCAGTCAACAACGGTACAAGAATGGGCCTTTGGCTCGGAAAGCCCATATCAATGATGGTTCGTTGAATAGTTCGCACGCTGGCACTTATTGATGCCCCAGCATTGAAATCTGCGCCAATTTGAGAAAGGGTTGCACGTCTGTCACGTTTAATGATTCTCGTCAGTCGTCGTTTGTCCCGTTCGTTCACGATCTTTTTCTGGCCGCGGCGATGTCGAAGATTTGATGTTTTACTGTATTGTCTATATTCACAGTACACTCGTGAAATGGTCGCACACGAACATCCAATGTTATCGCTACCTCGGAGATACTATGTCCCATCTCTCATGCGCCGACTATAACACCATGTTAAAACTCACTGAAATCTTGATAACCTGCAATTGTAGCAGCAGTAACCGATCTAGCAACTTCGCCAGACTCTTGTTGTCTTATACAGGCGCTGCCGACCGCATCGCGTTAGTTTGATTGGTTCCATACCTCTTTCATTTGCATATGCACGCCTATACCAGTTTTTTTGGCTCTCCAGTGTATGAAGTGATGTGCAAAAATTGAGTGGCTGAGGGTACAAGTGCTACAAGTGACATTTCACAAGAAAATGGTTGAAGTGCACATTTGAAAAGCTAGTGAATGATTATCTTGAGAGTAAAAGAAGAACAAGTGCATTACAGCATAGTACTGCGCTCTGTGATGATAAAGTTTAACCTCTAACACAGTGCATGGACTGTGTTTAGAAACCAACTAGTAAAAGTGACATGGTGGATAAAAGACAATTAGCTGCTCTCCTTAATAAAACTTCAGGTAAGTAATTTACTGAAACTACAGCAGAAGCCTAGTCTAGTAGGAAAGTTTTTGAGAATACTTATGTTAATATTTAATACATGTTTAAATAGGCTATATGTAATACTATTCCAAGTTGTTTGCGATGATAGAAATGTGTTCTTAGGACATGAACTGGAGAAACTCAGATCCATTGGTATTAATCTAATAGCAATATGCAGTGCACAGGCGTTTTATTTACAGTAAAGAAGATGTAGCACCTGTGCAAATTGTAGAATAGCTAAATCATTGCTTCTTTGTACAAAATTATGTGAATATTATGCACGGGTTATGTTAGCCAACTTGCAAATTACAGAATGCATTATAATTTATTCTCTTGGTGCCAGTTCTAAAGATTGGAGATAATTATGTGCCCTCAGAATCGTGTTCAATATCTTCCGAAAATAAGTAAATTACCGGTAAGTTTAAAGAAATTGTTTCACACGGTGTTGGCCTAACTGCACAACTGAGGTTTTATGTTAGGCAAGAATCATCCAATACGACTATGCATATCAAATTTGTGATACATACCATATCAAAGTTGCGTGTCGACCGAAACAAGTTATGCACGTCCATTTAAGTATGATTATGTAAAGTTGCAGTAAAATGGTGTGTTGGCGGCTTCTTTTACGTAATACTCTACATATATTAACGCAGGTCTAAAAACATTAGGATAGGTCACGTCCATTAATGTGTCAAGCCATTCCTTCAGTATTATAAAGTTCCAAACGATTAGTTCTATTAGGGAAAATGTGACATCAAGTAGGCTTAATTATCAGTACCCGTATTATTTATGTTACAGGAATGGGCATAGTTAAGAATGCTCCTGAACGAATGCCCCAAAAACAAGAGCAAGAATTTACCGCCTCAACTATCGGAAGAGGTAATAAGGGGACAGAAACAGACAAGAAATTTAGAACACAGAAAACAGGAGGTTAGAAGGTGATTGAGAAATCCAGGGGAGTTGTACACTACTCGTAAGGGAAAGGTGATTGAAGCAACGTCAGTGAAACCTTTCAACCACGACTGTAGGTACCGCTGCTCTGAAAACTTTATAGAAGCTGATAGACATATCATTTTTAAGAACTTTTGGAGTCTTGGATCTTGGAACCTACAAACTGCATTTATAAGTTCACGTGTTTCACTTTAAAACCGCCCAATCATTCTAAACCTGGTGCTACTAATCCAAAGTCAAACAGTAAAATAATGCATATTTGGATACTAGTATTGGACCGTTTATAACAGCTACTAACAAGAAACCAGAATCAGGTATTCCAAAACTGGATTGCAGAGGTAAGAAGGAATCTGCATTAAAGGTACCAGCTGAGAAAAGAGAAGCGGTAAGAAATCATATTTCCAACTTCCCGAAATACAGTTGTCACTACAGCAGGGCAGCCAATCTTCACAAACAGTATTTGAGCTCGGAGCTCAATCTGAGAAAGATGCGTTCACTTTATAATACCAAATGCATATAAATGAATACACTTCCAGTTAAATAATGGTATTACCGTAATGTTTTTAATAGAAATTTCAATCTAAACTTTCGCCATCCCCACATTGGCACTTGCAGTAAGTGTGACAAGTTCAACGTTGATGTTAACTCCTCAGAGGTGTCCTTAGCTAGTGAAGCCGATAAGCAGAGAGAGAGCTTCATTTAAGAAAGGCGCAAAGTGTAATGGATGAAAATAAATTGGATAAGAACACTTATCCAGGCTCTACTGCCCACGCCATATTTGACTACCAACAAAATATTTTATCACAGAGTTTGGTGGACCTACAATATAGGATGCATGACCTTAAATTTGGACAAGTCAATAATGTTTACAGGAAATTGGTTCCTGCTTAGTCAAGTATTCGGAACAGCTGCCTAGTGAAATATCTCATAACGTTTCATACAGTGACTGCTGTGGTGGTCAAAACAAAAACCGCCGTATTTTTAAATACTGGATATGCATCTTGAAGCGAAATCAACATATTGACTCAAAATATCACAAGTTCTTTAAACCTTGCCATACTTATATAGAATGTGATAACTATTTCGGTCTCATTGAAAAGGCAAAGAAACACTTGACATATATGTTTATTCTCCGAGACTGGATGGAAACAGTGAACAAGGTCAGCAGAAAGTTTTCCGTAGTAGAAATGAAAAAAATATCATTCCATTAAAGCTGTGGATTCCACAACAAAGGACAAAGTTGCTAAAAACACTGAAGGAAACAAAATACAATGGAGATACTCTGAAGAGCCAAAAAAAACTGGTATAGGCGTGCGTATGCGGTCGGCAGCTGGATCGGTTACTGCTGCTACAATGGCAGGTTATCAAGATTTAAGTGAGTTTGAACGTGGTTTTATAGTCGGCGCACGAGAAATGGGACATAGCATCTCCGAGGTAGCGATAACATTTGTATGTTCGCGTACGACCATTTCACGAGTGTACCGTGAATATCGGGAATCCGGTAAAACATCACATCGTCGACATCGCTGGGGCCGGAAAAAGATCGTGAAAGAACGGGACAAACGACGACTGACGAGAATCCTTAAACGTGACAGACGTGAAACCCTTTCTCAAATTGGCGCAGATTGGATTTGTGGACTGCCCTGCAGGATTCATAGTGTGAACTGCCTCCTGGATACCTTCAGACATTAGTCGAGTCCATGCCACGTTGTCTTGCGACACTTCTGCATGCTAGGGGGAGGGGGGCAGCCTTACACGATATAAGGCAGGTGTACTAGTTGTTTTTGGCTCTTCAGTGTATATATTATTTGGATCAGAGCCACAAAAGAAAATCATCTAAGAAAGCAGTTCAAGTATGCATTAAACCGTGAGCTTGAGTTTAGAGAAGTAGATTTTAAGAAGCACAAAATCGGTCAGCCATAAATGGTTTCTCTCCAGCATTTACGTGAAAATGGCATTGAAATAAAATGTGAAAAGTGGAAAAAATTTCAGGAGATAAAGGATTACATACCTGCAATTTTTCATGAGTTTTACGACAATATACACCATTGCCAGACAGCAGTTACGATTGGGGCAAGAAGAGGGAGTGGAGAAAGAATAGGACCTAGATGAAGAAGGGGACGAGGAGGAAGAAGGAGATCAGGACGCGGTAGTCTGAAAAATGCACAATTTTATGGTACAGCATCACGAGTGTTGCCGCAGGAAGGACATTCTTCAAGAGAAACGACAGAGGGGAATGATTATGATTCTGTAAGCAGTGACTGTGAGGGGATTATAGAATGTGGATATGAGAAATAAAGTATTTTATGTGTAGCAACGACACCAGTATACTTTCATTTATATTTTTACATTATTAACTATTTACCTATTGTGTTCTTCGGCTTTTTATAGCAAATTTGCATTGTTTTGTTTCACATTGTTTGCAATACAACATGGTAAGTAACATGTGTTTGCACTTGTACCACTTTTGCTCTAAAATACTTTAAGATACAAAGAATAAACATGTTTTAATATGTTATACAAAATAATGCAGGAACACTATCATCTCATCTCCAACAGTACCAACAACTATACAGTGACTCACTGACTGTTAGAAAAATATATATGGTGTTTTAAAAATAACTCACGGGATTTATAAACAGCCATTGAACATTAGCCGTTATCTACTAAGTTTGCTTACAGAAGCACTTGTACAGTCAGCCCCTCAATTATCTACGTGGTTTAGTAACATGGCTTGGTATCATTGTAATTAATTATTTAAGTCCATCGCCGAGCACATAGAGGAAAATAATAAAATATAAAAAGTTATTGTAAACTCCAATTTTTAATTTAGTATTACATTGTCCTCAAGGAAAGTAAGCTAATTCAAATAAAGGAGTAAATGCTTTTTAAGAATAAGAAGCCTATATAGAAATTAATAAGAATTAGAAGAGAATAATAATAAGTCAGGCCAAAGTAAGTGTAAACTTAAAACATAAATCACAATTGAACGAAATCCAATCACTTGTTTGAGAAATTATTAAAAATAACAATAGAGCACATGAGCTACGGCATGTCTTGTGTGTTTCAGAATAGCTAATAAGACAGTGAACATCACCATGATGTAAGGGGTTCAAGGGTTGATGATGAGGGGTCCCCACCTTACCTGGCTTACCAGATAAATAGGGAAACTGATGAAATTGCCCGGCGCCATTACTCAGTGAGCATAAGTTAATGAGGGTCGTGCGGTCGATGGCCCGTGTGTTTCTTGAGTCCTCTTCAGGTCTGCAGTGCTTGTAGATGGAGATGTTACCAGTAATTCAATATGACTAGTGGTTTTCTCTATTACGTTAGTAAGGTCGTGAGACACCTCACATGCTTCTACTTACGCCTTCGTTGTGCTGCAAGTGGGTGCAGCACCCAAATACCCAGAGGGGGTTATCACAATATAACGCCAGTATGGGCTTTAGACGTAAACTTGTGGTTCGTGATACATGAGCACTTTTACTACATTTACACAGTTAAGTGGACTCGGCACTCGGTCTGCCGATGACCAACGTGGGAAAAGCGGCATAAGCCATAAACATTTGGGTGAAATACAAGCGATGCACTATGCCCTGGATACTATCATAAAGAGCAGACATACACCCCTCGGCCCGAAAAAAAAATGTTCTGGTATTACATAAATTACTATTGAAATGAAATGATTATAGTGAAGTTTGCAGGTGCTGACGAAGTCCACATGGAGCGAGTGTCCCGTGCCGCCGGCCGGTACGAGTGCTGAAGTTAGACTGACCATCATGATGTCGGCTTCCTCTAAGAGCAGCCGCATCCAGTGCCAAAATGGAGCGAAAAATACATTGAATCCTCTTACGTCTACAGTAAGAGGTACATAGTGAAATTACATGGTTAAAAGACACAATGGTGTCATACCCATATTTAATAAGGTGTTAATTAAGTTCGTTAATGTGACATCATGGGGTATATCACCGCACTAAAGAAACATAAAAAGAGAATTTGAGGCCAGGTTAGGCAGTCTGCTGTAATGGAAAAGACAAAATTCACTTTCATACAGTAAAATAAGTGAAATAATGAATAATTTATAAAATAAGTGTTTTAAAAATGGCAATACCGCTTCCGGTAGGCTTCGCCGAGTGTTCCAACCTGCGAGGGTTTGACGAGTCCTTCCCTGAAAAGGGGTGTGGGTAGCCATTCTTATTTGTTATTTAATAAAGGATTTATATTAAATTCACTGGCTAAAGGGTTTACAAACTTTTAATGACTTCGGGATATATTTTCCCACAGTTTCACTGCACTCGGGATAATTTAGCGCACTTTCCCCTAGTCAGTAGGCATGTCGACCTCACGTCACTGGGGAAGACATCGGGCATCGCAGCGCAAGCTGCCCTGATGTTCCCTCCAATGGATGGTGCGCCTAACGTATTTTGCATTCGGGGGGACATCAATGTTCCACTGCTTGTTATTTGCCTCCATAAGTTACCTCTTGAGGTAAATAAAGCAAGACAATAACTTGAGTCACGTAGTACATGACAACGATGTGATGTGTTCCGTTCTCGCCCGTACATTCTATCATGCTTGTGGCTGGGTGTTACCTCGGTATGGAGTCGGGTAGGTGGTGTAAGTGACTGGGGAGGTGCAAGTGGTCAAAAGAGCTCACATGGATAACTGGTTCATGTCGAAAGCCCCCCCCCCTTTTTTTCAGTGACCACTTGACGCTGCAGTCCCCCAGGTGGATCATAATGCCGCCAGTCACAACAGATGGTCAGTGACTGCAGACATTGGTGCGTCCTCAGATCGAAAAGCCCCTTGTGAGCACGGCGTGTCACACGCTAATGCTGGCTCAGGGTCAGAACCTGGGCGATGCTCATGGGCCACTGTATGTGTACAGGAGAAGGGGCAGCCCCTCCACAGGCTGTGCATTCAGGGTGGTGTAGGCGGCATGGCTGCTTAGAGTGGCATAGAGGGGTGGAGTTCCCCTCCTCTGCCATCTCATAACCCCTGATACTGCTTCAGGTGCATGGGGTGTTCGTTAGGAGGGAGGAGGGTGCCCTGCAGTCAGACTGTCTAGGTATAAAATACACTCCCCCCGCTGCTGTGTCGGTCGTCCCTTGACCCGGTGTCAACTGCTGAGTGGAGCCTTGAAGGCATCGCGGTGCAGTTGGGCGGGTAGCTTACCTGTGGGGAGATTCCGCCCAGAGATGTTCCCGGTGGCTCACCATCGGCGACATCTTCGTAGGTTGGCATCACGATGCAGGGTGTCGTGAAGCAGGGCATCACGGTGCAGGGCACCGTGATGCTGCAGGCTGGCCCGGTCGTGTCTGCAGTGGTTGCTGGGCGTCTCGACGCCTGTCATCTCAACTACCAGGATTAAGTTACTCACTTGGATGAGATACATTGTGTATCCTAGCTCTTTCCCCTCTGTACGTGGTCTGCTCAATTTAGGTGTGTAGCCCGTGCAATAGTTATTCGTGTTGCTGGATAACTTGTGCTGACAGATGTACACAAGCTGCCTGAGTTTCAGTATGTGTGGTGGGCGCATGTTTGCTAGAACCCACTTTGCTTGTAGTATGTCTGATTTCTCCGGGCGGACTGCAAGTTTGTTTCATGTCACTGCTGCTGGGCTGCGCTGTCCTCGTCTTCGCCCGCATTCTCTATACACCGACCGCCGAACTCACTGGGCAGCAGCAGTTCAAAGCCCTGCAGTACTGCGGCAGGTGATTGGCCCGTTTCAATATTCACATGCCGCCTGATGATAAATAGTGCTGCTGGCAGGTTTTCATCCCATGTCGTGTGGTTTTCATAACCCGCATTCGCACCTGCATCTTGAGGTCTTAGTTTCGACGCTCGGTTGGGTTGGCCCGCAGTGATAAATGACAGTGGTTTAGTGCACTAATCCCCACAGGTCGCACCACTGTCTTCCCATGAACTGTGTGCCCTTATCAGTAAATAATATTCTGAGATAAGCCCAGCAGGGATATAACTCTGTCTCCAGTACACTGGCGATGTTGCGTGCTCGTGCACTGGAAACTGGATAGGCCTCTGTCCACCTGAAAAATTAGCCGCTCACAACTAGTGTTTTCTGGCAATTGTGCGGTGGTAAGGACCCATCAATTATAGCGAAACTGTTTGAAACGTCTCTGTAGGCACTCGTGGTTGTTGTTACATCTCTCCATCAACGCGGCAGCTTTTGAACTGATTACACATCATGAACTCGCATACATATTTGCGCACATCATGAGTGGTTCTAGGCCAGTGAAAACAGGCATGCACATTTTGTGTATTTGTAGGTATTTTGTAGGTGACCAGCAAACTAACTGGCATGTGGGTGATGTAGCACTTGTTGTCGCCTGTACTTGGGTATGTAGAGTCGCCACGGCACTTCCGGTTGGCATGGGCGACTTTCTACACATGCTCTTTATACTAATCACCATTATTCGCAATTTTGTATCTTTTCTGCTAGACAGCACTGTGTGTTAGGGACACTGTTGTTGTGCAGTTACCACTTGGGTCTGGAGATCGTCCAGCCTTGGTTTGATTCCTATTGGCACATCACGGATGTTTCAGTTAACTACGCCCTCGCTAGGTGTTTGGCGAGTGGCTGCTATAGGAGGCAGTAGGTCATCCCATTCGCCCTCGTCCACCGCTACAGTTTTGCCAGGTGTGTGTGAGAGTTCATCGGCTAACTGGTTTTCGGCCTTGGGAACATGTTGTACCTCGAAACCATAAGACTGGAGAAGTAATGCTCACCATGCTAAATTGTTGTGTGCTTATTTCATTGAGTGTAGTCCTACTAGGAAGTAGTTATCCATCCAGAGCAAGAAGCACTGGTATTCGAGGTAGGCTGGATAACTCTTGACTGCCCGCACTACAGCGAGGGACTCACACTCGTTCACGTTGTACCTATACTCTATCGGTCAGAATTTCGTACTGCTGAAATCGATTATTTGCTGCTTCTGATTGTCCCCGAGTTGAAACAATATGGCTCCCAAACCCTTCTAACTCACGTCTGTTTGGAGGTATAGGTGTTTTCCCAGGTCATGGTGGGCTAGTGTGGTAAACTGTAGGAACCGTTCTTTCAGTTCCACAAAGCATGTACCATTATCTGATGTCCACTGGTATTTCAGGACAAGGGATAGCACATCCGTCAGTAGCTCTGTCACTATGGCGAAGTCGCGGATGTACTTCCATAGCCGGTTTATGTAGCACAAAAATGTCCTTAATTGTTTACATATTCGGAGCACCATGTAATCATTGATGATCGCTAGTTGTTCAGGTGTGGGTCGGCTACAATTTTCGTCCACCAGATGGCCGAGAAATTGAATTCAAGGCTTTGCTATGTGGCACTTCCTGTTGGCACATGTCAGTTTGTTAATTGCTAACCACTCCAATACCAGTGACAAGTGTTTGATGTGGTCCTCCCACAACTCCAACCACACTACTATGTCGTCCAAATACACGAGGGCAATATCACCTATGTACCCATCGAGTACATAATGGTCTGAGAGACTATCATGGCCTGGAATCTTGCTGGCGTACACTTAAGACCAAAAGGAATTTCACAGATCTGAAATCTCCACCCATGTGGTATGGTAAAGGCTGTTTTGGCCCTGTCATCCAGTTTGATTGGCACCTGCCAGTACCCACTGCGGAGGTCCAGTGATATCATGATTTTGGCTCGGCCAGATGCATGCAATGGATCTATGACGCTTATGTATGGCAGCAGTGCATTTTTTGTGATTATGTTAATTAGCTTTAAAATCTATGAAGAAATGTTACATATAGTTTTTTTTAGTTAGGGTTATTGCACTATTGTAATGACTGTGGGTTGGTTCAATCACACTCTCAGCAAGAATTTCCATTATTTTTTCTTTGATGATCGCGCATCTGTGTGGTTGATAACTGCATGGAGCAGCACAGATCGGTCGTTCGTGTTCAAGTGGTATCTTATGTTCTGCCATGGTCGCATGACGTAATGGGTATTTGTATGGTGTCGCGAATCTCCGGCGGTACCATGTGATCTAGCTCGTCCATCTGTAAGTCTGGTGCGCCACTTGTGGTCTGGGGTTCGAGGTCATAAACTGTTCGTCGCTCTTTCTGCCTGAAAAGTATTCTGCGTGCTGCTGGCTCGACAATCGTATTCTGATCTGTGAGCCAGGGAATACAGAGTATGGCATCTTCATGCAGGTCAGCTGACACAACGGCCATGGTGGTGGTCTCCACATCCAGTACCCAGACTGTTATTGTTGTCTCGCCCATTGATTCACCCATGTGCTGCCATGTAGGGAGCTGTAGTACCTGTGTTGACTGTTTGATTTTACTAATGTCAACGAACCCGACATACAAAAAGTTGTGTGACGCTGCTGTATCGACGAATGCATGACATATTTTGTTGTTTAGACTGACTGGTATCCTAATCATCTGGTGGTTGCCTTTGGTGATCTATTGAAGTAGTACTTGTTGAGGTTTCGGTGTTGATGTTTTGACTGTGGCCCGGGGGCAGTGAGCGTCTGGCTCTCCTACCCCGACTAGCTGTTTCCCGTCGGTAGTGCGTTACCATCTGTGGGTGTGGTATTTTCGGCATTGCGTTGTTGACAGTCACTATGTCGGCATGCATAGAGAGAGCACCCCTTGCCAGTTCGGTCCCTCGTATTGGTCTCGCCCTATGCAGTTGGGCCTGCAGGTGTTGACGTGGCTGCGCGGCTGTTATCAGGGTCCTTGTAGGTCGGCAGAGTTGAAAATCCAGTTCCACCATGAACAACTGATGGTTGTGCAGTCCAGCTACCCTGATCTGCATCACGTACACAACGCTAGAAAAACCAGTTCTGCTCACATCGCGAAGTGTCCTGCTCCCTAGCTGTTCAGTCCAGCAATGCAGCTGACTACATGAATGCCTCCATGCTACCATGTATTAAAGGAGATAGAGCTGGTCTCTTTTATTGCTGCACTGTGGCAGCCTTTACTTCTAGGACTTCTGTTTCTTTAATTTGCGCGTGAAAATGCCTGAACAGTTAAATTTTATGTGTTGTGAAGGCTGTAAAAGTTTCCCCAGTATTTTGTGTCTCTAGAACAGCACGGCTCTAAGCTTGCAGGGATGTACATATTAGCGAAGCAACACAAAAGCCCATTTCAGAACTCGCTCCACTGCGTGTCGTAATGGGTGACTGTGCATCACTACAAACACGCATATCCCATAAGTTTGCGTATTACACAGTTTGGTCAATACTGCTCACACACTCCAAACTCCAAACCCGGTTAAACGTCCTGTGCAGTCTCTCAGGAATGCCTGCAGGTACTCGGTTGGTAGGCCAGATAAGGTGGGCAGTGACTGGATCCATGCTGGAGTGCTGACCGGTGCTGCAGCTGCTGCCTGTGCAGCTGCGGATGTCCGTGCGGCTGTAGTGCGGCTGCAGTCACATAAAACCATTTGGTGTTAGCAGCATGGGTGGTGTTGCCCAGGGTGCTGCAGCTTGTGGTAGGCCCATGGAATGTGCCAACAGGTTGCTGTACTGGCAGACCATCTCTGCGCATGTGGCTGGTGGGCATGGCACTGTAAGCTGTGGTGCTGGGATGCACTGCACAAAGTTATATTTGTCGGCTGCGACATTGAGAACATCCCATATGGTCGCACACTGCTAATGGGTTATTCACCCACAGTTTTCACACACCACTGTTTATGCATTTCCCTGTTGTCTTGATGACAATGGTAGTACGATAACCCTTCTTCCAGGAGAAAGTCCTCGGGTGTACATATTATGTGTAGCAAGGTCAATGTACAGCTTTCGCCCAAAATGTTTCCATTCCTGTGTGCCGTCCCGTGTTCGCGCTCGGTAAGGCACACGCTGTGATAAACCCTAGTACAGTTTACATGCTGAATTGTCCCGTCTCCAGTGCCTTCACACATTTGCTGCTTTGCACGCTGTAAGGTTGTGTCCAAAAACAGTTCAGTTTGCGGAGAGGGTATACACTGGCACACATGACTATTAGAAACATGGTCGACAATGCCCTGGACAACATGCGGTCTAGTAAATTCTATGCATAATTGCACCAACTTGCCCTCAGAGGTGCAGCTCCAGTCACACCTGACATATTCACGGTTAGCCTGTAGGATGTCGTCCTAGACACGTATCGCATTTTTCGCTTCCAGGCATGGGAACTATGTGGCCCAGAATGGGTTGGACACGAGCTAGGGCCATACGCATTTCGAGCATAATGTTTATGTTTTACCATTATAGGTACACCAGTTCATGTTGGAGTTTCCGAGGTCCTCCCTGGCAACGTGGTCTGGTGCTCAGACTGTCATGATGAAAGTTGTTTATGCCGAGTTTGTTGCCCCGCCTCCCTTCGTTTCCACATGGGGGGAGGATACCATTATGGCCAGCAGGGTGGTGGTCACCGCACTCACGCACCCCCGGCTGGTGGTCCGGCGCATCAACCGCCTGCTTGAATGTCCGAGGGGGGAAGGGGGTAGTCACCTGGCTGTATGTCCATTCTCCACAATGGCGGCGCTCGGGGATGGTTATTTGTCCAACACTCACTATTGCCCCAAAATGGCGAGAATGTCCGAAACTTTTTTTTTCAGGTTGGAATATACGAAAGTGGTTTTGTTTAATTAGTTGAAGGTTTTATAAACGCGTACTTTGGCAGAGCAGGTTATACATGCATGGACCCTATTTAAAAGGTTGCATTTTAACGTCGCGTGATGCAAACAAAAATGTAGTGGTAAAAGACAAAAGTTAATCTCCAAACTTACTGTGACGTAAACACACATAGCCACTGTTTACTGGTATGCAAAGTACACTCAATTGCCGTAAAATGTAAATAAAACAAAGTACACTGATGCACCGTAAGATGTGAATAAATAAAAAAAGTACACTGAGATGCCATGAGATGTGCCCAAGTTACGAGGGCGAGAAAATGATCATGAATGGGCTTTTGCCGTTGAGAATTTATTCGTACTAGAGAGCATGGAGAAGTGTATCAAGACTGAGAGTGCATCCAGCGTATCAGCAGGAGATGATGCAAAAACGAAAGCCAAGGTAATCTTTACTATTGACCCGTGCCTTTATGTACATATAAAGCAAATGTATACTACTATGATTTCGTGGACTAAGCTACGTCTGATGTTTGATGATTCCGGATTCTCTAGAAGGATAACATTGTTGCGGAATTTGATATCAATTCGTCAATGACAAGTTATGTTACGCAAATCATTGAAATTGACCAGAAGTTATCAGGAACAGGATTTCAAGTAAATGACGAGGGGATCGGCAGTTTGTTGTTGGCAGGGCTACCGGAAATGTATTTCCCAATGATAATAGCCATCGAACATTCTGGTATAGCCATAACAGCTGACGTCATAAAATCGAAATTACTGGATTTGGTGGGAAATGACAGTGAACCAGGCCGTGCATTTCTGAGTAGACGGCAACAGCAGCAGCAGAAACGCAAGAATAGCAACATTGGTAGTACGAATAAAAATGACAACAATAGCTCCGGTACAAATGTCAAAGTCATAAAGTGCTACCGGTGTAAACAAATTGATCATTACAAAAATCAGTTCACCCAGAAAAAATCAGATGAAACAAAGAAAACTCATGTATTTTTGGCAGTATTTCTGAGAGGAGTTTGTATGAAAACAGACTGGTACCTGGATTCTGGCGCAAGCGTTCACATGACAACGGATGTAAATATTGTCCGGGATGTGTCGTATAAATTGAGTATAAAGGAGATTATAGCTGCAAATAGGAGTGATAGGCCAGTGTTATGCTCGGGTGAAGTTGATATTGTGACCGTAGCCCTGAAATGTAAATCCAAAGTTACGCTAAAAAAGGTACTTTATGTTCCTAACCTCACTACAAATCTAATCTCAGTCAGTTAATTAATCAAAAATGGAAACAGAGTGAATTTCAAAGGTAAGTTTTGTTACATCTACAATAAACACAACGAGGTTGTGGCAGTTGCAGACATGTTTGAGGGTGTGTATAAACTGAGAATGGAGCATAAACATTGTTTGTTTACATCATCAAGTGTCAATAGTGCAGTGTGACAGATAATATTGGGCCACTTGAATTGTAACGACATGAACAAGATGAAAGATGGCGCAGTCACAGGTATGTTCTATAGTGATAAAGCAGTGATTGATAAAGGTAAATGTATGATATGCTGTGAAGGCAAGCAATCACGCCTACCATTCTCTCATATAGGCACAAGAACTACCAGTGTATTAGATACCATTCATGCAGATACATGTGGTCCCATGGAGGTCAATTCCATAGGTGGGTCACGATATTTCCTGTTTTTGAATGATGATTTTAGCTCATGGCATTTGTGTATTTTTTGTAAGCCAAGAGTGAGGTATTCAAATACTTCAAAGAGTTTAAGGCTCTTATAGAAATTCAGCATAATAAAAAGATAAAAATATTTAGAACAGATAAAGGTTTAGAATTTTGCAGTAAGGAATTTGAAAATTTTCGGAAAGAAGTTGGTATTTTGCATCAGAAAACAAATACTTATACGCCTAAGAAAAATGGTATGAGCGAACGAATAAATCGTACCATTGTTGAGAGGGCTCGGTGCATGTTGTTCGATGGAGGAATAGATAAGAATTTTTGGGCGGTATCAACACATACTACTGTCTACCTCAAAAATAGATATATGGCATCAGGATTGAATAACAAAACGCCATATGATTTAAGCCATGTTCGAATATTTGGGAGCGACATGGTGGTTCATATCCCCAAAGAAAAAAGGAGAAAGTGGGATGCCAAAGCTTCAAAAGGAATACTAGTTAGTTATGCTGATAATATAAAAGGATATAGTATCTATGATCCTGCCAGAAAATGTATAGAAACAAGTAGAAATGTTATTATACATGAAAATATTGAGAAAAATATAATGAAAGATATAGAAGTGTCAGTTCCAGTGGGGTATATTTCACCGGCTACAGATCAGACAGATAAACATGACGATAATGAAGATGAACTGAAATCTGAGAGCACATATCAATACTCAAATACATCTTCAGATTCAGAATATCATAATGTTGAGACTGTTTCTGATTCTACATTACAGAATTCACAAGAAAAAACAAGGAATGAAATAGAGAAAAGAATACGGAGACCCTCTGATCTCTTTGGTTTTCATATGCAATGTGTTTCGTCACCAAATGACTCGACCAGTGATCCATCCAGTATTCAAGAAGCTCTGAATAGTCCAGATAAATTACAATGGATTGAGGCGATGAAGGAGGAACTTCAGGCATTTGAAGAGAATGATGCATGGGTTATAGTGAATGAAGTGCCATCAAACAAAACCTTAGTGCAGTGCAAATGGGTGTTCAAAAGAAAAATAAATAGTGATAACAGTGTACGGCACAGAGCACGGTTAGTGGCTAAAGGTTACTCACAAAGACCTGGAATTGACTATGAAGAGACATTTTCACCTGTACTTAGACATTCAACTCTCAGAATGTTATTTGCTTTGTCAGTGCAATTAAATTTGGACATTACATATTTAGATGTGAAAACTGCCTTGTTAAATGGTTTTCTCAAAGAGGGCATTTATCTGCTTTAACCAAGTATTTGTGGAAATGGTAATAGTTGCATTGTTAAATTGAATAAAGCCATATAAGGTATAAAGCAATCATCTAGGTAGTGGTATGAGAGAATTGATGAATGAGTTAGATTATAAGAAAAGTCCATTGGAACCATGTGTATTCAATAAGATAAATGAAACTGTAAAAATCATTGTGGCTCTGTATGTCGATGATTTTTTTGTGTTCTCTGATAGTAAGGTTGTTACTGAAAACTTAATATCAGTATTGAGTTCTAAGTTTAATATTAAAAACTTAGGTCAAGTTCAGCAGTGTTTGGGCATAAGGGTAAAAATTAATAAAAATTTAAATATTGTTACTTAAGACCAAGAAAACTGTATAGGTCAGTTGTTAAATAAATTTAATATGTTAGACAGTAAGACTGCTAGCACACCAATGGAATGTAAATGGGATATTAATAATGCTGATGTTTGTGATAAGAAAATCCCTTACCAACAATTAATTGGTAGCTTAATGTACTTGTTTGTGTTGACAAGACCTGATATATCATTTAGTGTTAGCTACTTAAGCCAGTTTAATAATTGTCAAACTCAAGTACATTGGACTTATGCAAAACTTATTTTAAAATATCTAAATAAAACAAAAAATGATTGCTTAAAATATGTAAAGGATACAGCTGAACTGGAAGGATTTGTTAATGCTGATTGGGGTAGTAATTGTATTGGCCGTAAATCCTATACAGGTTATTGCTTTGTTATGTCAGGAGCAGCTGTATCCTGGGAAAGCAAAAAGCAAAGATATGTGGCTCTATCTAGCATGGAGGCAGAGTATATGTCAATCGCCGAAACGTGTAAAGAGGCTATGTACTTAAGGGCGTTGCATAATGAATTTACTAATGATTTATATCCTGTTGTATTGTACAATGATAGCCAGAGTGCTCAGAAGCTAGTGTCTAATTATGTATCTCATAGAAAAAGTAAACATATTTATATTAGGTATCATTTTGTTAAAGATGCAGTACATGATAAGTTAATTGTAATAAAATATTTGCCGACAACAAACATGCCTGCAGATGTTTTAACAGAAGCTCTGAATCCGATGAAACATTATATTTGTATCGATGGGTTGGGAATTTCACACATGTACTTATAGTTGTTTATATTGTTTATTTGATGTAGTGAGGGCGTTAAAATTGTAATTACATAAAATAATATATCTACTAGCTCTATGGTAGTATTTGTAACATAGTTTGTCTATGGAATAAATAAAAGCTATAAGTTTAATTGGCTCGCAAAGGAAAAATGCGTTTTATTAGAAAATTTTCGCCGTTAGGTGCGCTGTTGTTCCAAAGAGTTCACGGTTATAATGGCGATAAATGGAGAATTTACATATATTTGTGCGTAGAAATCCGGTTTTTTGGCTTGAATTGTTATATATACTTGCTCCAGCGAAAATATTAACTTTATTTTGTAACCATTATCCACGCTATGCAAGAGTGTTTACAAGAGCCAACAGTAAAAATACAACGGTGTTTGGCATTAAAGCGTACATAAGTAATCATATTTCAATGGAAGAACGTTACGAATTCAAGTGCGAAATAAATATAGCCGTATTAAAGAAACTGTGTACTTTTCTTCTTTCGCTTAAGGAAACTGTGCAGGAAAACCCCATGTTTAACCATTTGACTGATTTTTTCCCATTCAGTTGTCATATTTAAATAAAGCAATTGTTTAGCCAACGTTTCGCTTAATCCATTTTACAACAGAATTTAAATAACACGTGAACGTATTTTGTAATACTTCGATTTTCGTGAAAAGAACAAAGTTTATTCTTTAGATAAGTTTTATCACAACAACAATTGGAATATTTTACACAATTATTTTTATGTCATGAAAATTGCAATTCTCCTATTTACATACATCCACAATGGAATAATACAGTACACATACGATACCAGTGCACACTGGCGGCAATCATTTTTAGTTGCCACACTTAAAGCATTGAGCTTCCCATCCTGAGTAGAATAAACTTTAGCCACGCTTCCTGCCATAGCTAAGAGGACGTCAACCCAGTCAAATACCCCGCTACGAGAGAGAAAAAACGCAAACATTTACACAATCATCCGCGGTTCGAGACCCGGCCGAGGATGTCCACTTATCCGCCACACACTTACTGAGTCCACCGTAAGTAGGCGCCTCTGTATTCAGGACTATTTGCAAACACCCGGGGCGAAAGAATGCCAATACGACGCTAGCCCCGAAGACACACAAACTCGGGCCTACGGGAACAAAACCAGCTATCAGCAGTTTCGCCACATGACGGAAGGTAAACAAGAACAACTTTATAATACCGAATCGTTAATAAAAGCATATCACACCCGGAAAAGCTGTCTGTCTGCAGCCAGCCACCGAGACGGGAAGATGCTGCCCTGGGCGCATCGCCATCGTGCACGACCGCCTTCTCCGTAATGATGACCAGCCTACGGCAGCGATGCAACAGAAGGTGAATGAGGAGATCTAAACGTTCAAACTAAATAAAGATGTGGCACTAATCCAACGTAACACCGCTACGCGCGTTATAGTAAATGTTATTATATTACAATATAATCATATACACCTCAAAATATAACCGTTTCGTACTTATCTTGCACGTTGTGATTATTAATCTAACAAACTTACAATCTATCTACGAAAATTATGGTTTGTAGGGATAATTATATCAAACCATATCAGTACCATCTACATATTTCTAACCTAGCAATACTATCATAATTTTCTCTCGTTTGTTATGTCTGTAATATCTACAAATAAATATGGAAATACTACAGAAAAATACTTGGTTTCTGCTGCAGAGAATATAATCCTTCAAAGGAGTAGCTTACGAGATATTTATTTTGTCCTTACATAATCTAGAACTGAAACCAACGAATATTCTATCACTACTAGTGATCTTCTATTGCTGCTGTACTAGAAAATGTTTTGCTAAAATTGTTTGTAAACTTCTCCTTGCAATGTTTTCCTCTGTTTATACAGGTCACTTTTATAACCACATGGAAGATGGCTAAGCTACGAAGTTTCAATCTCTAAACGCCGGCAACGGAAGGGGACATTCGAAACTAGTTTTTTTTTATTATACAAAAGTTTACATTTTAAATATGCACACGTTTGTTATACGTTTGTAAAGCGGGGCACACACGCACAATTATGACAACCTGTAGGCTAGGCTTCTCACTATCTTGTGTACCCTAATACAGATAGAGAAATGTCAATAGCTTCTTGCCTTCAGACTGGAAGACGACGATTATGCTTGCATTTAGAATTCTCATAGAGGTGCCAAATATCGTCTGGGTCAATTGTAAATGTGAGAGAGTGTAATAGAGTGGAGAGATTTTGGCGGCTTTTAACATCGAGGTCTTGAGAACCGATGAGGGTAACGTGAGGTGAGTATGGGGCAGTGCAGGAATATAAGGGTGGGGGAAACGGGAGATCCCCGAGGAAACCCACTGACCAGAGGCATCATCCGGCACGATTCTCAGATACGGAAAACCGGGACCGAGCCACCGTGAATCGAACCCAGTTCGTTTATGTGGGAAGCGAGTAGTCTGACCACTACACCACCGCACCCCCGTAAATGTGACAGAAATGTAATAAATGTATAATTATATCTTGTCCCAATGTTGATTTTGGGATTTTTCAAATTTGAATTTTAAGGAATCGGAGGCAATAAATATAACCTAGCAATGGAATTACAGAATCGTGGTCAAATCAAAATGAAGGCAAATTGAATTCTCATTCTGACAATGGCTAATAAACTACACAAATTACAGCAACAGCAGATGCAAGAATGCCCATTCGCGGATTGGATGCGAAAAGTTCTCAAATTGGGTATATTTTATTGCCTTATGTATGCTACAAAGACATCCCTGTTTGTTAGATTGCTTTCTGGCAAGTAAGCTGATTGGTGAACAGCTTTGTGCCATGTTGCTGGCTCGTGACACCATTTTGCTGACTTGTGTGGTAGGAGTTCGCGGTAGAAGAAGCTGTTTCACTTATCTATTCTTAAGCATTTTGTGAAAACGCTGTGTAAATCACACACTGCAACAGGATTATTACACAAGTTTTGCATGCATTCAACCATTACTTGCAGTATGTAACAACTACGTATAAAAATATGAGACAGCCATGCGTCTCGAGAAATTCAGCCACACCTGCTGGAAAAATGTACCATCAACACGGTAAAACGTGATTGGGCAATCAGAGTTTGAAACTAACTTGTCAGACGGCAGCTAAACTTATAGCAGGAGAATGGAGAAATTGGTAAATTATATGACGTGGCATGGTGGTCAATCAGCGAACGATCTCCATATCGTAATCCAACCAGGTAACTTTCCCACGCATGTTTCATTCGCACATTACATGGAATCCATGTTGGATGTAACTGTTGTAAGCAGAAAGTCTGGCAAGATTGTTGACTTTTAGAATGTTACATAAAATGCGAACAGCGATCACCGATTCAACCTTTTTTAGTTAAAGGAAAATCGTGGGAGAAGAAGGGAAGACATGCCGATGACAAGATACGTACACCACGATGTGAATCGGAGACGATTCAATGAAATGTTACTGGAGAAACTCGAGAAATACAGAGTTGAACCCTCGGAAGATCTGCACCTGGCAACATTAGATCTAACAACATCAATACAGGAGACATGTGATAAGTTTGTACGAACCTCAGTACGAGGTATCCCATTAAATAGCTGGTGAGGTGGTGAATTACAACTACTTAAAAACAGGCCAGGGAGATAAAAAGAAATCTAAAAAAAACGAGGCAATGACAGCAGAATAATAAAGCTGATGAATGTGAGATAATGAGGTGATCCAATAGGAATTTGACAAAGGAAAACAAGAAGATTTACTTAATAAATGTTGTAACAGAGAAGAGAAACGAAAATATAGGGACTGCTATGTAAGTTACTAGTCTGCAAATTGAAAGTAAACCAACTCATGAAGAGCTTAAGGTTGAATGGAAGGGAAACTCAGTGTGTTTCTGCCTCCAGATATGGTGTTGTGTATGTAAGCTACTGAAAGTGTAACACCTGTAGGTAGGCAACCAAACCAAATCGTCCGTTATGTGACTGCCCGGGAGGAGGCAGGAGAGTGGAAAGTTGCGGTAAATGTCCCGTGATAATGACATGTCATTCAGCAGCTTATCACTTCTTGTAATCTCCACACAGTCGTGGCTGGACGCACTGTACTGGATTCTCTGGGGAAGCAGAAGTTTTGCTTCCTTTCGCATTTCTGAAGATTATTTCCCAAATAATTGCTAGTCCCTCATATACCATGTAGTGGACGTTATTCGGAAGTACACATAAATTGCCGAGTGCAATTCAGTGTTTTACTTCAACTAATCGGCAATAAGCGTTACGACTGTCTTTGCTTCAATTTATGTTACCAGAACTGTACTATTGATATCTATAAAATGGCAAATTTGTAACACTGCATAATTTTACATTTCCAGCAAATTAATTTTATTGACTTTCGCACCTATATAATTGAATCTTGTTGGTAACCATGTTACGAGCAGAAAATTCAGAAAACCACACTTCCACCCCGCTTATTGTTTCTAAGACGCAAAGCGAGTCCCAATAGGCATAAAAGTGAATAATAATCGCGGCCTAGGACACATTTTGAGGTGCAATAAATAACCCTCTAGTTCGCCGTGGCAGTTAGAAGTCGAACAATGTACAGGAGTGACAGAAGCGAAGTTTGGCATCAGAAAGGTGTTAGTTGTTCATCCGCTACCACCGCAGATACTATGGATTACAAAAAGTGCTTTTTTTTATATTAGTATATGTGATGCATCAAATTATGACTACAGCGATATGTGAGTGAACTAAGACAAAATTCTAATTTCTGTTAATTTTTATTCGTGATAAGTTTACCCGTGTGCTAAATAAAATAATTTTAAATAAGCTATGCTTTAACTGTCTTCATAGGCACATAGTTTTATTTTTCGAGCGGTGTCCGTGATAGAGGACAGGAAGTCTCCTTTTTTCTGTAACCACGCCCGCGTTCATTTTAATATATTAATCTTATCTGACTGTCTTTCTCTCACAATGTGTGTTGTATGTTTGTGCGAAAAGTTTTGCGCGAATGAAAAACTTATTTTCATTCATGCCAAGGTATTAAACAACACGAGTTTCAAATATTTAAGACAAAAAAGTACTAAACTTTTTCTTGGAAAGGCAACGCAAATTACAAATGCGTTATAAAAAACTGGACATTCTGAATCAAATACATATAACTATTCTTACAAAACAAAATTAATCTACACATTAAAATACCATGATTTAAAAAAAATGAGGCAAGAAGTTTACCAAAAATTATAGTTAATACAGACTGAAGAAGTGGCCGACCATCAGGGAGAGAAGGGAAGGGCACCACCCCTACTGGCTCAAAAGTAGATGGGCAGCCACCCTCTCCTACCCTACTCGTCACTTATCACTGTCAGGGATTGTTTATATATGACGCGAAAAAATACAATGAACGAAAACAGAAAATAAGTGCTGCAGTGTCTAACGACACTAGCAATATGGCAGCAATGCCACCAGGCACAGATCCAGATGTAAGTTTCGAGGTG